>VMBQ01003529.1:7790-101604 GCA_007657795.1 Dreissena rostriformis | reverse complement strand
TACTACTACTACTACTACTACTTCTACTACTATTTCTACTACAACTACTTCTACTACTACTACTACTACTATTTATACTATTACTTCTTCTACTACTACTACTACTACTACTAGTCCTCCTTCGTCCATTTATACAACTTGGCGTTCTTCTTTTATTGCAAAATGTCTTATTTTTTAGAGTTTGTGAGGCGATTAAAACAGCATTATAATATCATACTGAGTCACGTGGCTATATCAACATTGTTGCCGAGTGGGGACGTATCCCTACGTCAACTTTATGTAGAGCCAGCAATATCCAAAATAGTTGAAAAAAAAGACGAAAATAAAACTGAACATCCAGTTATAAGGTACAACGAAATATTTTATACAGGGGAAGATCAAGTCCCAAACAAGCGTATATTTATACAAGGCGAAGCTGGCATGGGAAAGTCAACGTTTGCTTTAAACTGGTATTGGACTGGTGTAATCCTGGAGAAGCATTATCATATCTCTCTCAAACATTTAATGACGCGCACACGTTGCAAAAATTTAAACTTGCAATATTAATTTCTTTGCGAGATTCTGTTTGTGAACGTGATGTGACACAAATGATCAAAGAACAGATAATCGACATGGTTTATGCTGATGCAGAGCGTAATGATGCGTATGAAATGCTGAATAAAATCATGCAACTAGAAATGTGTTTGGTGGTGCAAGATGGTTTAGACGAGTGGAAGGATCCTCAAGGAAAACTAGCTCAGCCTATCATGGTTTCCTGCCACAGCCAATGTACAATTTTAACTACAACAAGGCCATGGAAATTGACTGATGAACGCATCAGGAAATCTCAAATTGATAGCTTATTTGAACTAAAAGGAGTCAGGTCTCCTCAAAAGCTGTGTAAATTAGTCCTGGATAGCTTTGGATGCAACCAATTTAAAGAGTAAAATCAATATTTTGAAGAAAATAAACTACATGCTTTACTTTTATCACCAATGTTGATCTCACTTATTGTAAGCTCTTGGATGGACGGAACACGATTGACAGGGTCACGGTGCGAGGTATACACTGTTTTGATAGACGGTCTTTTCAAAAAGGCGAGTGAAGAGCATAGATATTTTGTTCAGCCACCTTTCACGTGCTTTCGGAACACACATTACCTTCAACAAAATATAACACATTTGCAAGCTATTTCCAAAACAGCATTTTTAATGTTGTTTTCAGAAGAGCGGGAACAATCTCTAGTTATAAGTGATCGACAATTGTCACAATACCTGACACAAGAACAGAAAGACATTGCCCTGAAAACAGGTATTTTAACCGAAAGAAAATGTGCCAGTAGAACCTATCGTGGATCAACGTGTTCATTTATTCATAAAAGTGTACAAGAATTTCTGGCTGCTGTTCACATAGCAGGAAACAGTGCTGATGTAGCTGTCGTTTCTAGATATTTTGCAAACAATTCTGACGCGATGTTTGAAAATCAGATATTTATTTTTTTGTGCGGTTTAAATATTTCATTAGCAAATGAATTGTCGTGCACTCTAGACAGCAATATAAATACAGTGGACAATCATATATTGCCATCTGTTTTGTCTTTATACGCATCGGGGTTTATCGAAGCTCAAGCAAATGCCGAATGATATTGATCTTAAACTCAGTCGATTCATACATCATGATTTGATAAATGATGTCAAAAAATGGGAAGCTTTTCTAAGCATCTTGAAAATTAACAAGTCAAACACAAAGCTTCTTTCACTAAGATATTCTGAAAGGCTTTTACTATTATATTCTTCACAGAAGCTATTACTGAATAGGCTTACTGGAGACGATGAAGGAGTGTGTGGGTTGGATCTGTCTTGTTTTCAAAACCTTGAAAACCTAGCGATTTTTAATATCGAGCTACATTGGAATGCCTTTCATAGACTTGAACAGCTGAAGATATTAAAGTTGACGAACTGCATTTGTGAATGGTTGGACTTATCATCATGTCACAACCTAGAAAGTATAGAACTTTGTGGTGAACAAATCACAATTAAACCAACTGCCTTTCATGGACAGCTGAAAATATTAACTATTTCGTGTTGTGTGTGTGAAGGATTGGACTTTTCATCATGTCACAATCTGAAAAGTATAGTACTTGAAGGATTGATTGGCTGTGAGTGGACAGAGTTGGACTTTTCATCATGTCTCAATATGAAAACTGTAGAACTTCGTTGCAGAGTCAAACTAAAACCGACAGCCTTTTACGGACTTGCGCAGCTGCTGAGATTAAAAGTGGATATATGTAGGTGTGAATTGTTGGACTTATCATCATGTCACAATCTTGAAAGTGTAGAACTGCATGGTGAAGGACTCTCACTGCAACCGAATGCCTTTCATGGACTTTCGCAGCTGAAGATGTTAAAGTTGTCGAACTGTAAATGTAAAGGATTGAACTTATTTTCATGTCACAACCTGCAAACTATAGACCTGCTTAATGGGATCACACTACAACCAAGTGGCTTTAAGAGACTTGCGATGCTGAAGATATTATGGTTGTGGGAATGTAAGTGTGAATGGTTGGACTTATCATCTTGTCAAAATCTGAAAACTATAGAACATCATGGTAAAGGAATTACCCTAAACCCAAATGCCTATCATGGACTTACGCATCTGAAGACATTAAATATGTCTTATTGTGAGTGTAAAGGGTTAGATTTATCATCATGTCACAATTTGGAAAGTATAGTAATTTATAAAAGAATAACACTTCAACCGAATGCCTTTTATGGACTTTCACAGCTGACGATGTTAAAGTTGGACTGTGAATGTGATGGTTTGGACTTATCATCATGTCACAGTCTGAAAACTATAGAACTCTGTGGTGAAGGAATCACGCTACAATCAAATGCCTTTCACGGACTAGCGCAGCTGAAGAGATTAAAAGTGGTGGACTGTAAATGTGATTGGTTGGACTTATCATCATGTTACAATCTTCAAACTATGAATGTGAACGGTAAGATTTATCAACGCAATGCCATTCATTGACTTACACAGCTGAAGAGTTTGTTTTGCTTTTATATTACTCTATAGTTAAGTTATTTAATACATACATGGTAATCACTAGTTTTCTCTTTGGATTATTTATAAATAAAATATCTGCTTACATGGACTATTCGTGTATATACACAAGTAGAGTATTCAAACACTTCGAATACGGTTACAAAAACATATGGACAACACATCTGCATATACAATATACTCCAGTATATAATCAATAATTTTGAGATCATTATAAAACTTTGAATGTGAGGAGCATGAAAAATAATCCAAAGTTTTCTCTTTGGATTATTTTTCATGCTCCTCACATTCAAAGTTTTATAATGATCTCAAAATTATTGATTATATACTGGAGTATATTGTATATGCAGATGTGTTGTCCATATGTTTTTGTAACCGTATTCGAAGTGTTTGAATACTCTACTTGTGTATATACACGAATAGTCCATGTAAGCAGATATTTTATTTATGTCCACGTGCACTGTTTCTGTAATAGTTCAAATGTTTGTTAGGACAACGATTGTATGCACACGGAGGATAGAAACGTCTACTATACGTCTACTATACGAAGGGGCAACATTTACTATTCCCCGAAACGAGCAAATGATATATTGTTTATTGTATCGAACAAATTGTACTAAAAACAGTGAACAAGCCGAACATGCATATTTTAAATCATTATGTGAGCCAAATTGGAATAAAGAACACATGCGTCTACACATTAGGTCGAGAGGAAACATTCTTAAAAAAATGTTACCACTCTAGATGACACATTTATTTCTCAATGTTTACGCTGTGAGAAAGTAAATCTTCAAATTTTCTAGACCTGCTTTGAATCTGGGTCACGTGCGTTTAAAAACTTGGTCACCAGGTCAACTCTTACAACAATAGTGTTTCCACTCTAAGAAAAAAATATAATTGGCCAGTAGGGTTATCATTACTTTTTTAGTTTGAATTTGAATCTGGGTCAGTTGCATAAACGAACTAGATCACCTGATCAAACCATCACCAAATACAGTTCTGTTTATAAAAAAATGATTTTTTGATATTGTAAAAATTGTAAAACGTAACAAAATGATTTATCATTTTGAATGTTTCTGTTGTTTCCGATAAATTTTGTAACTCTCGTGGATCACTTATATAAACACAGGCTTACGTTAACAGTTCAAATAAGCGCGTTTGTTATTGCGATAGTCTTTCAATTCTAAACTGGTTTGAGCCACCATAGGCACGAAATTTGTTTCTTTAATATTTTTCTTTTTTTAATTCCGTTATTGTTATTGTAATTCGATGTTTAAATGTTATAATTTTAGGAATTTAATGAAACACTATAAAATGTACGAATTTGTGAACAAGTCCCTTTCATACACAATTGATCATTGTGAGCCTTTTGTCCGTCGTTCGTCGTCAACATTTATCATAAAAAGCATTCGATTCATTGACGTGGTCCTTTGTACAGAATACTCTTTCCTTCTTTAACTTCGGTCCAGACAAAAAGCGTTGGTTTAATGTTTAATATAAAGAGTCTTTATCAGCTGTGTCTCAGTGTGGTTACTTATCTATTGTTTCCTTATTGAAAGGGGCTGCAGACAAGGAGACCCACTCTCATGTTATAGCACACTTGTCACTTGTATTGAAAGCTATCAAGAATATCAAACGAATAACAATTCATGGAATATAATATGAAATGGCCCAGTTTGCGGAAGTCATTACTATTTTATTGGACGGTACTGAATAATCCTCAAACGAAACGCTTACTGTGATACAGGATTTTACCAAAAAAAATCAGGCCTTAATGTAAATATTGATAAATCAAAAGTTGTATGGATTGGCAAGCCCACATATAGTTCTTATACCATACAAACAAAAAATGGTATTTAAATTGGATGCAACACAACTTTAAAATGATTGGGATAAATTTCCATGTTGATCTGTTAACAGTATTTGATATTAATTACAATGAACAAATTACTAAAACGGAAAGAATTCTGAAAAATTGGAAAAGAAGAATTTTAACAACAGTTAGACAGATTGTAATTTTTAAAACATTTGTTGTGCCATTATTCAATCAATTGTTCATATCACTGCCTTACCCACCGGATACCATTTGAAATTCAATAAAATCTTCTATTCTGAGTTTAATTTGGGACGGGCATAGTAAAATAAAATTTTAAACTCTAGTAAAAGAATTTAGTGAAGGAGGTTTAAACATGATCAATTAAGATGCATTTATTCCAGCATTGAAACTTACGTGGTTACACAAAAATCAATCTTTTAGGGGAAATTGGTTAAATATCACAAAACTTTATTTTGATAATCATTAACTATTTTATTGCAGTTTCATTATGCTTTAAATATATCTAATTTAGTTTCAACCCCATATTCGGTAGATGTTTTAAAAAGCTTCACACTAAATGGTGGTAAGTTGAAAGTACACTCAGACGAATTATTATATTATCCACTTGTTTATAATCCAGATATATTTAGAGGAAAGTATTGATGATATTATTAAAAATATAACCTTCTTTTCTGTTGATGAATTAAACATAGTGTACAATTTGAACATAAATTTCATCAATAATATAGGAGTGACAAGAGCGATAGATAATGTTATGAACACATATTATATATCTTTTTCCTACGCATTAAATCATAAAACAGTTTTTGCGGCCATTATTACATCTTATTAAAAAAAAGATTCTGGTGCAAAAGGAATATACAACATTCTTAATAAAAAAATGAACAGGCATCAGTTAAAGCACAATGGTGTATAAAACGTAATATCATAATTAATGAAAAAGAATTTGAATTGCATGTTGAACTACCCTTTTTAATAACCAGTAATGTCAAAAGATTCAGTGGTTCCAATACAGAATAATTTACAGGATTATTGGAACAAATAGTCTTTTGAACAAAATGAAAATAACTGACGATCCCTTACATTCATTTTGCAAACAAAGTGAGGAAAATTTAGAACATTCATTTTGGGAAGGCCAGATATCTAAAGCAAAAATAAACGAGATGTTACCAGGACAAGCTGTTCATTTTATTAATAAGCATTATACCATTTCTGTCAATTTATCTTAGGCCCTACCCAAATAACCTTAATTCCGCGATTCAATTTTATGCATCTTATACCCAGGTTTCTAGCATGTTTGTAGGTCATATGCAGGGTTTATACCATTGTATATTTACTCTAAAACATGTGTATGTTTAAATGTATGACATATATAGTTATATATATATAGATTTGTTGATTTGTGAACAGATATATATAATTGTTTTAAATGTTGTATAGATAATCTCTCATTCTTTTCATGAATCTTGTCCCCCGATTTCAGCAGAGTAGTGAAGAACGGGGGCTACATAATTATCAATAATTTTTCTTTTGTTGTGAATTCATATTGGTTTAAAACAGAGCAAAATCGATGAAGCGCTCTGTTACCATGTTCTGAAATTGATTTTATTGTTTTATACAAGTTTCCGTTTTTTTTAATAAAGTTACACCTACATATTTGAATAATGTGACAATTTCCAACGGCTCACCTTATAGAGTAAAGTTAAAACTTGTTTGTCGGTTACTTTGTTCGAAAATAACAATGTTTGTGTTACTTATGTTGATTTTCAGTTTGTATTTATTGAAATAGTTTACAACGTCATTTAACATTAATTTTATATCGTTGATCGTTCAATATTAGAGTTAATATTTTCAATAATGTCATTAACGAACATCATAAACAGGATGCTTGAGCAAGGGTCGTCTTGTTTTACACCAGAGTATGAACTGATGTATTCTGATACTTGATTGTTTAACATGACGGCTGATTTCACTGATGAATACATAGCTTTGAGTGCGGAAACGATTTTAGAGCTTATTTGTTCAGTGATTAATTTTTGCCATATTAGTGATCGATTTATACTGTCAGAACATTAAGCATAATCAATACAAATGCAAGAGAATGTTTTACCAGAGTTAAACACCTTGTTGATTATACTGTTAAGTATAAAGATGCAGTCGACTTTCCCCTTTCTTTTTGGTAACCAAAATGAAAGCCAGATATAATTTTGTTTTCATCACACCATTTTGTCATACTGTTTAAAAGTACTTGAGAATATATCTTTGATAAAATATTATTTAATGTTATTCCGCGGTAATTGTTCGCAACGCTCGGATCACCGCCTTTATATATTGGTGTGATGTAACCCTTTCCCCAGCTTTCAGGATATTGTGCAGTATCAAACATGTTATTGAATATAGTTGTAATGTACGGACCAATAAAATGATCTGCTGTTTCAATTATTTCAGCAGAAATTTCATCAGGTTAACTAGATTTGCCATTGTTTTGCTTGAACATTGCTTAATATATTTCCGCCTCTGTAATTGGCGAGTCGAGCTGTTTATTCTCGGTTTGTGGTTTGTTTAAATTATGTTCATTTATTTCATTATCTATATTATCGTTTGCATCGTTTCCGATTCAGTCATTATAATTGTTGAACATTTTGTTATCATTTGTTTGATCTGCACTTTTATTATTAGGTGCAAAGCATTTTTTAAGTGTTTTCCAAAAGTTTTTTGGCTCTGTTTTTGAAATGTTATATAACCGCGTGCATTCATTCATCTTATATTTATATTATGCTTTTCTACGAAAAGCGTTATATTTTGTTCTAAAATGAACAAATTGTTGTCTATTTGAGTTGGATGTATTCTTATTAAAATTATTTTTTGAGTTGCATTTTGCAGTTTGACAAGTATTATCAAGCCATTCTGGCGCTTTTGGATGCGAATGTTTATTGATATTAATTGTTAATACTCTTCCAAATATCTAAATCTTTTTTCGTGTAGATATTGCGTAGGAACGTTAATTTGATTATTTACATTGATTTCAGTAAACATTGTATTTAATACATGTATATTTTTATCTATTAACAAAGTACATTCTTGTGACTTA
The DNA here is from genome assembly GCA_007657795.1 of Dreissena rostriformis. Lineage (NCBI taxonomy): Eukaryota > Metazoa > Mollusca > Bivalvia > Myida > Dreissenidae > Dreissena > Dreissena rostriformis. The sequence continues at coordinate 93,634 of VMBQ01003529.1, read as the reverse complement.
TCATTATCAAATATTATTTTAATTCTTGTTGTCTTACTGTTTGAAAACTAAAAAAAGAGGAGCATGATCAGAGAATTCAAGTATCTTAAATTCATGAATGACAGTCCAATGGAATGTGTCGTGTTGTATTAGTAAATAATCGGTTACGCTAAGACCACGTGGTGAGGTGAAAGTGTAATTACCTGTTCTATCTCCGGGCATACTGCCGTGAGCTATAATATGGTAGGTTGATTTGCTCATGGAGATTAAAGCTCGGCCTTGACAGTCAGTTATATGGTCTTCATTCATTCGCTTCGGAATGTTTCCAAAATTTAGTTCATTTGAAGTTGTATGAGTGTTGTTATAATCATCATACACAGTACTTTTATGGGACTATCCGAAGTTTTCAAACTCTTTTGTAAGGCTCTTGTAGATGTTAAACGTGGGTATCACACGTTTTTCAGATAATGGTGTATATTAATTGTTCATATATCCGCGGGTTGCTGTAGTTTTGGTACGCTCTAATGCGTCATTATGCGGTTTCGCTGTCGATCGCTTCTGTCGCTAACTGCTAAGTTGCGAAAGTGGCGACAAGTGTTTTAAAATGGCGAATGCCATTGCTGAAAATATAAGTATTGACTTGGCTAATTTGTACCACAATAATTGTTATTATTTTACATGGATGCACACATACGAGCAACTCGAGCAATGTTTGTAATTAGATCCCTAATTAGCTTTCTTCTTGTAATGATCTTTGTTCAAATTTTATGCGATTATCATGCCTTTGTATGACTTTGTGTTGGCGGAATATTGCACATTAAACGTAGACCGCCCTCGCCTTGAATATGGAAAAAGGGAAATCGTCTTCCCTTTGGAAAAGGGAAAATGAGACCCTACGACATCATGGGAGGCGATGTGCGTAGATGATAGAAGCACACTCATCCTACGGCCTCATTACCTACCGCGATAGCATATCGATCTGTGTTACCTTAACTATATTAACCAGCTACTTGCCCACAATATTAAAGAAGAATATATTGTATTAGCTTTATTCAAACAACCCAACATACGGTAGTGCGGCCGAAAGGCCTAAGATCTCGTTTGAAAATCGCATCGCTGCCTTGATAGTAAATGTCAGGTGAAGACAAAACAAACCTGCATTGTATGAGTATGAACTAATACAAAAGTCTTTTCTTTAATGATGTATTGCTTTTAATTGTATTGACAGCAATTACCAACAGTGTTCTAGCTAAATGTGAAGTATTATAAATGTTGTTAGGTATTTTTCCTCGTCAGACTGCAGCACAGGTAAGTTTATACATAAATTGTGGAAAATGTAATAAAACCACAACAGTTTTCAGGAACCAAAAAAGGTCGAAGGAATAATTGTTAATGACACAATATATTGAGACTAACAATACATTGATTATTTTTGGACAAAAATCACTTAATAGATATTCATATGCATCCGACCTGCTTCTTGACATAGCTTACGATATCACTTCGATGCCAATTATGTACACTTAACTAAAGTTATGGTCTACAAAACGCGCGTGTTGATGTGAACAAACAATCCTCTGGGCTGACATAAAGGGAATGATACGAGACAAATAGCCCGAAGGTAGCTTTCAGCTTGAAGCCCTAGTTAAAAATTCTTTTTTTTCTACTCGTGGTTTTATTAAGTACATGAGTAAGTATGACATAAAGTTTTAGATCCGATCCGAGATCACTATTCTCATGCATTTTAGAAATATAGAACATCAAAATAGATGTGAAAAGTTAATACTATTCAGATCAATGGATTCTGTTCAGTTTTCTTTTATCACACACTATTACATATGTGTTAGATTAACACTCCCAAATGTATCAAAACACATGCCCATCACCTTCAATCAATGTAACATACATGTGTGAAAAAAAATTACTTCTGGAGAAGAACTATAGAAGATATTCTTTATTAATTTCTAATCCATTTTCTGAACATGTGTCTTATATGTAACTTATGTGCTATTTATATTCCTTTGTATTCACAAAATCAAATATGATTAAACTAATGATCTCCTGAAACAATATCAGGAGAGAAAATTCTTATAAACACCCTCTAGTCTTTTATTAACGACCAGTGACCAAGGGTCTATAAAAAAAGGACAATAGAGGACATAAACATACACAGATTATTAAGCTTGGGTCACCAACTTTGAACGGTCAATGCAAAGCATCGCAGGTTCTTAAGTGGCGCTCCGAACCTCACACTTAGCCCAGAATTAATAACTTACACACAGGTGTAAATACAAATTAGCATCTGAGCATTTACGAAACAGGAATAAATGAGAAATTAAATTCGATGTTATTGCAATTAAATTCAATGGCTTAATATGCACCAGAGCAACATAAAAACAACTCTCTGACGCTTACAAAAAAACGACAACAACTGACAACTGACTGAAGTATACAAAAATCAGCAGTTGCTTTTTTGTTTATTATATTTTAAAAAGTAGCGTCATATAGTACCTAACCCAAATCATCGTAATGCGTCTCAGGAAGAAGCTATAATGCAGAGTGTTAAAAACCGATTGCAAATGTTGGATGTATAAGCAAATATTAATATATACACATCATTCTATTGTATTGTTTTCACATTCACCATAGTTTATGTTGTATTCCAAAGATTAAACATATTTGACTCGGCTAAACATTCCGCTACCAATGTACTATCGTTGAGCCATCACGCGTTCTTGTAAAATGTGTGTGTACGTTTGTCGCATTAATAGATTTAGTGTAGATAAAACCACCGGTAATATTCACTATTTGGGCATATGGTTACACGCCTTGTATTTCTATTAGAATACAAATTTATAACCAAAGATATACCATACATAAAGATTGTTTATGAAATAAATACATTTGAAGATTTAAATAAGTACGTACTAAAGAAAGTTAACATTTGATGAAATTTTTCGAGCACAGACCCTACACATGTGTTAGGAAAACCCCAAATTAGTGTTAACATCCGTCGACTCAGGACACATTTTTAAGGCTTATAAAACACGAAAAAATCAGTAAAATCGGCTAGCCTACTTTTATATAATGCTTATGTTTATAAGCCTACATATTATGCTTTATGGTGCAATACATATCATATGTTTTTTTTTTAATTTAAGTGAAACAAACTTTATTTGTAGTATTATAATATATTTGTTCTAAAGCAAGCAAATTTGACTTCATTTGTAGCTTTAATGCCCAATCAATTTCATTTTGTCCAACATAGATCCTGTTTAAATAAATCTAATAAATCGTAAAGTTCTTTCAAGCATAACATTTGAGTATAATACGCCTTCAAAAATAGCATTTGTCTGTGACAAAGAATATATTAGTTTGGCCATTCAGTTTCAGCTATCAATGATTTGTTTCTCATAACAATCAAAATGTATGGCTTGCAGAACTTAAATGTAAGAAATTGTGGGATGGCAGAATGCTTCCTTCTCATCGAAAATGTTCAATTACATGTTTTGTAATCAGTGCCAAGGTAACCACCCGCGCGGTGGAGAGCTTCCCACAGATGAGGATATTGGCCACATTCGTTCTAATCAGCATCGCTTATCAGGGAAGGTTGTTCTGGATAGTTGAACTTGCGACAAATAGTATCATGTAACAAGAAAAACTCTTCAAACATGTTTCACAATATTGTAAACTGACATGAATCTTCGGTAATAATCAGAACACAGAGTAAAATAATACAAACACAACGGCATGCGCAAAAAGCACTAATCTCCCGAACACTCTACTTATTATTCGAGTCACAACTCCTCAACGAAACTTGCCTTTAGCGGATTTCCCACGCCCCACCCACTCCAGTGATTGTGTGATACCCCATGCCACCTTTAAGAACAACCGGTACCGGTTATTTATTGCCTACTTATATGGAAAATCACTATTTAACTGTGATATTTTATTGGTTAAATTTCTTTTAGATAATAATTCAAATAAACGTACGGAAACGAGACTTTTGCCTCTCACTACACATCCGATCGTGTTAATTTTTTTTTTATCAACTATGACCAGAGCATGCACACACGTCTAAATGAGCTTTGTATCTCGTTGTTTTATATGATTTACCAGCGAATTTAGCTCGCATTGATTCCACGTACAGAAAATGCGAATGATATGGCTTAAAGTAGTTGTATATGGCGAAAAGACAGTAAATATTTGTTCAGTTTGAGAAAAAGAGATTCGAACAAAGACAATATTTATTCAATGCAGACTATGATATCCGATTGCAGTAATGGCTTAAAATACATGATATAACAGGTTTTATATAACAGCTGTTTTACTTAAATTAATGACTGGACTGATTATTAATAATTTTATTAATTTATTTGGTTAGTATACCTTCGATGTATTTATTTTAAATACCAAGAAATGGTCAATATGAAAAGTTTGTTATCAATTAACATGTTGTGCATTATAATTCCTTTTAGTTAATACAACTATCATTTATAAGAAGCATTATGATTAATTTATATACCATAGTTTAGTTAATTCATTTATGTTAATGATTGTCCATTTCAGCTCTTATGTCTAAAAACATACAGTTTTAATTGTGTATTCATTTACATGTTGGAGTGATGAACTACTTGTCTTTGTTTATTAGTTGCACGTTCCCTTTTACAGGTGTGCCGGATTATGAAGACTGATGAACATCAAGTCATCTCTCCAATCATACTGCAAATATGTTATATAGAAATGGAATAAAAAAAGAAATGTATGTTGAGCACAAGACACGTTCCTGTATACAAGTACAATTCAAATATTTTTGGTAAGGGACTATTTCAAAAGCACCTTAATTATGACAAAAAGAATTATGCATAGTGCAGTGTTCCACAGAAAACGTGCCGATGATAGTTCAGCATGATGGTTAATGATTATATATTTTTAAATTCCATTTACACTGACAACTCCACTACCAGCTCAATGACTCCGCACACAATTGAAAAAACACTAGTCAACAGCACCACATATTTTTAAAGTGTTCTACTTTTGGTAATTGACATCGTTTACACTGTATCTATCGATCTTTTTAATTACTTAAACATTTTCGTTGGCATTTGCCAATTTGAATTTCAAAACCCATAGGAGCTGCAATATTGGAAGTTATTCAAAATGTAACTCAATATACTAGATACTGGTTTATGCCATAGATCGTCTGCTGATCTTGTGTAACGATTTATTGCATAAGTATATCTTACGGAGTTTCCGAAGGTAGTCGATATATCACGATTGCATATAACACTCTGATTGTGTAAGCTATTTCTGACGAGCGGCTTGTTTATCTCGGTTTGTTCCGATTAATCACGGTTGGTCTATTACGGAAGTTAACACACCCAACAGACATTGGAACGTATCGAAACTTGTTTGGTTTGAAAATGTCAGAAATGTGGGGACATTATATTGATTCAAGATAAAGCGACGGTCGACATACAAGGTTTGTGTGAAGACTATTATTTCTTAACACATATGAATAACTGATTTTATATGCTCTGAACACGGTGTAAAATAGTATGTGTATCCTTATCTATGACTATCTTTCAGGTTGGTATATGGTTGTATTGCTGTCCCTATTACATTTCAATATTATAAACGTGTTACTATTAATACTTATATGATGCGATACGAATACTGAATGCCTCCAGAGTAACTCGTAAATAGTCAATTATGTATAGGATATTTACGAATTAGCGTTATGCCTACTTACTTCCAATGTGCTCAGTGCTATTTTTAGAAACTACATATGGTAGAAAGATTTCGTACAGCGCGTCTGCTAGATTTCTTCCACTGATTAACTTGTGCATGTTTATCTTACAGCGAGGTGATGAATCAGGAGCTAATCATGTTTATTAGACACCCTGAACTGTAAACATCGCGTAAAATATGCACTTCTGAATAATAATTTAGCTATTTTCAAAACGCATGCCAAAGTTCAGATCTATCTTTCAACAAGAAATGCTTGAAAATGCATTTTATAATAACGCCTGATAAGCCATTTGGCTTGTGCTGTCGGTGCTTTGATTTATAAAGGGCGTTCAAGAGCAAACACACACACCTTTATAATGCAAATCAGTCAAATTATTGAAATATGTGTACATGCTTTGTCATTGAAGAAATAAACAGTTATTTAAACGTGTTTATGGCCTCTTTCAGCACCAATTGGTGCGGTTTTAGATACTCAAGACGAGCTTCTCAACGTTTTTTTTTGTTTTTTTTTTCCACTGAAAAAGCTGTTTTTTCTTTAAATTCGAAATTCTCGTTAATTCACGCCACAAAACGCACTTATTCCGTGAAACTTACAACAACGCACGAAACCCCGCACATAAAATGGTGATTTTATGTTAATACTGATCCTTTGTGACGGGGCCTGTTTTGCGTTTAGGTCACAATATACTAAATAGTTTTCTTATATGTTTCAATGTAAAAGCGACAACTTTGATCGAAAATAAAAACAAGATTTTGCACATAAAGACCCCTAGGATGGAGATAGTGTGCTTAAATGTTTTGTGTTAGTAGTTTACAGACTCATCAAGAGAGGTGTTGCATTTGGGGTCAATGTCAATTTTTCTAAAACTCTAGATTATTTTAGTTCGGATTGAGTTAGTGTGTTGTCCCTGAAAATGTTGGTCGCTTACATGTAAACCTAAGTCGGGATTGTATTTGGGGCCAGTTGGGTGCATGACATTGATACTAAAAATAAACAAATAATTTCCACTCATCAACAAGAGTTTAGAAGGATGTATTGTGCTGTGATAGTGTGTTTAGGTAGCTCATAAGCAGACCTTGCTCGTATTGTAAACTACATTCAACTAAATAATTGGTAAATCGTTGGAAATCTAGTTTCTAGAAATGGTCTTATTTCTTGTTTTTAATTAAAACCAAATCATCTTTAAAAAGACTTGTTCATATATCTTTTTTTAATTATCATTTAATGAATTAACTAATAAACTAATTATAGTTTGAAAAGTTTTCAATAATTAAAATTACTAGTCGAAGTATAAATTAAAAAAAATATCCCTACCACAGGGTTTGAAGCTGGAAACATAAGAAGCAAAAACTAACGCGCTGCATCAGAACAACGCAGGATTTTAAATTTGCATGGTAGTTTAAACGCTATTTAAGTAAAACACGTGTTATGGGTAAATTATAAATGAAAAACGTTATTTCTATTCTGATTGTAACACAATATGAGTATTTCTTTGCATGTTTGAATATAATATATACATTCGTTTTTCGAATCTTTGAACAATGCCCTTATCAAAACAGTAAACACGTCTCTTTAATGTAACATATGACAACTTAAAAAAAATCAAATATGTCTTTGTGGTTATTATATCAGGTGATTGGGAGAAACTGAAAATTGTGCTCATACAGCGAATAGTGGTGCGCGATGTCGTGGGACAAATAAATAATAAAAAAAAGGATATTGCATTAGAAGTGAAGTTGAGCGTGCATTATGTTTTATCGGTAAAATAAATATACTTTGAAACAATTCAAAACGAGCCCACCTTGCATACATTGACAGTCTATTGTACGTTGTACCGCCACATGTAATACGATTTTCAAAAATAAACGCAACTCAGCTCCTGATGTCTGTTTTAAGTTAAAACATATTGAGGTAAAATATTGGCTTTTATAAAAAACATGCGTTACCCACAGACGGGTAACATGATCTTGTTGATAGTGTGTATCATATGTCTTATACGACAGTTTAAACCTGGTCCTCGATATATGTTTTCGCAAAACATTCGACATTGAAGACGTGAATGACAACATTTTTCCGTAAAGTAGATAAGTAGATTTAAATTGAAACACAGATACATTTGTTGTTTTCTTTCATCTAAAGGATCAATATGGGATTCGTAATCAAAATATATCGGTAGCGACGACATTTTTGTTTTCTTTTGTTTGCAATGTTATGTATCACTTGTTGACTGACTTAGTATGCCGTTCATTTATAAATTATGTAAAAGTGTTATATGTTTATGGTATCTTTATTTTTTATGTATTTTGTGCCCGTACATATCTTATAGTAAAACCTCAAATTACTTAATCATTCGAATCAATCAGCGCTACACTAAAAATAACCTCGATATTTAAAGTATTGCACCACTGGTGTACTGAAAGCTGTGTCCAACTAGTTGATTGCGTGCCGATGTATTACACGTGCCCGCATGGCGACTGATATACATGTATTTATTTCCAGCTATCAGATTTTGATATACAACACCATCGTAATGCCGCAACAATGAAATATTGACTTTTATTATGTACCTTCTAAACCACAAAAAATCAACCTGACAAACGCAGCACATGACAAATAAATGTCTTAACACAAACATACTATTATATAGAACAACGCAACATTTACATGCCATCAAGGCATCCGTATAATGTTTACATTTTTGACGTCATTCAAAATTCCTCTTTTCATACCAAAATACTCCAGTATTTTAGTAAGATTATCTATATAGGTATATAATTATAACTGTTTTCGTATGCTGCAAGATATTTATGATTCAGATTTTGAAGCCCCCTAAATTTACTTATGTCGAGAGGCATATAGAAATTGGCCTGTCCATTCTCTTGTTCACTTGTTCTCTTGTTCTTCCATTCATCTGTACGAGGTTAACACCACTGACACGTTCGTTGAATATCAATAATGCTTCATAGAAAGCCTTGATAATTGCATGTAGTTTAGATGTCAAACCCTGGTTTTGGGGTTGACCTGGATTTATAGTACGCATGAAATGTTTTTGCATAAACGTGTTCTACAATATGTCCTGATTTAGAATCCATCGGATGCCACTCTGGCATTGTTGAGCATTTTGCAAAATCAAGATGGCCGCCAAGATGGCTGCCAAAATGAAAAAAAAGCATCATAACTCTTCAAAAACGTTATGTTTTTGCTTAATTCTGTCTCAAATTAAGTGTTCTTTTGTTGTTTCATTGTTGAACAATAATGTAGGAACATAAACAGAAAATACAAATTAAAAACACAAATAAAAATCCAAAATGGCCGCCAAGATGGTTGCCAAAATTAAGAAATCATCATAACTATTCAAAAACATTATGTATTTGCTTTATTTTGTCTCATATTAATAAAAGAACATAAAATAAATAATTTCAATTAAATTACACAAACAAAAATCCAAAATGGCCGCCAAGATGGCTGCCAAAATGAAGAAATCATCATCACTCTTCCAAAACATTATATATTTGCTTTATTTTGTCTTTCATCATATCGTTATTAAGTGTGAACCTTTATCTTTCAATCATTTCTTGATTTCAAATGCGAAATTCTTATTTGAATACACTTGAAATTCAAAAATGGAGTTCAAAATAGCAGACAAAGTGTGATATCCATATAAAACAAAGACCCATATAAGGTGAATACTATACCATAAACTTATTTAATTTTGCTCAAAACCATATGGTGCAGGTACATATTTAGAACCGTCTTAATAATACGGTTCTAAAGAGTACCCACAGTATAGGGATTACAGAAGAACAACCAGTTATTTCTTGATAAAGAGTAACTTACTCCCTCATATTGTGTTATTTTATTTATTTTTTATGCTTCATCATTACTGTCACACTCCTCCGCTTCACTGTCACTATTGTTATCTTTTTAAATCTGTCTGTTGTGTTTTTAATTTGTAATTATTTTTTTTATGTTCTAACGTTATTCTTCAACAAAGAAACAACAAAAGAACATTTCATTTGAGACAAAATAAAGCAAAAACATGATATTTGTGAAGAGCTATGATGATTTCTTCATATTGGCAACCATCTTGGCGGCCATCTTGGATTTTTCAAAATTCTCAACAATGCCAGAGTGGCGTCCGATGGATTTTAAATCAGGACATATTGTATAATACGTTTATGCAAAAGCATTCTATGCGTACTATAAATCCAGGTGTTTTGTTTCACATCCAGACTAATGGATGTTACTCTAAACACAACCACATCACCTGATTTTATTTTGACCTTGACCTTGGTTTCTACCCTAATGCTCGTATCAAAATAGCTTGTCCATGCACTTGGTATATTATAAGTTTTGCGAGGTAAAGTAAAATATTTCACCATTTGACGAATACATAAGTATATGTCATACCTCGTCAATCGCCATCGGCTGACATCTCCTTTTTCGGAAAGCAAAATTAACGACACGTCTCAAAGTCTAATGATATAAAGAACATGCCTGACGTGCCCAAATCAAAACATTATACATCACTGAACATTAAAGTCAGTTTATGTATACCAAAGTTGTCATCTTAATGAGTTGCCAACAATTAAAAAAATCATGTCTTCGTATTGTATTCGCTAATTCAGGTAACGTGTACATATATCCGACGCACCATGTGGTAATGCAGAACAGAAAATGACAAAGGCGGGTCTGGCAGACGTTTTCTCCGAGGACGAAAACACGAACAACTGGCTGAAGGCGTGTATTGGACTTAACACAGCGAAACAGGCTTTAGAAGATTTTGTTGACAAAGAGGTGAAAGACGTTCAGATCCGAATATTTCAAACTGTGCGGTCAAGGCTTTTTTTAACTACAGCTACAGAATGCACCTACTGCAGTACCGCCAACTTGTTGAAGTGTCCCACAGTGAACGTATGCAAGAATAGAGGTAACCAAATCTGCAAAGCCATTTACGCTACACTATCCAAACAACCCAGACCATGCAGCATGAAGATGTGTGATAAAGTTCGTGATGAAATTATTAAAGAACATCGTTATGGCAAGCCTTCTTGGAAGAATACATCAGCTGATTAATGGGTATGCAATCATTGGAGATAGCTAAATGCGTTTTACCTACAGAAGGTTATATTGGAGTGGGTTCTGCACATGATACAGATTTCAACGGTATTATCAGTGTTATGCTGAACTGCAAACACTTTGACCGCAAGGTTTTCTTTACTATAGCACCACCTGGGTCGGCGTGTCTGTTGTCAAAGGTAATGCCTATTTCAATGTTTACTTACTGGATATAATAAGTTAAAATAATTGTCATAAAGGACATATTCAATGTACTTTAGTTTTGTGGTACAAATTTAATAGTGGTGGTATTGTAACCAATGTAAAGGTGCAATTGCGTAAAATATGGTAATTTGTTTAGGCGCGAGAAATAGGAAGAGCTGTGCGTCATAATTCCGATTGCAAAATGAACACTAACGATCTGCAGAACGCCTTAAGTACGTTGATTGGTCTTCTGAGTGACCCGACATGTTTAGGTCCGGATGGACACGCACAAGAGACAATCAACAAGATAAAACAGGTTCTTTTCCAATGGGTTTATTAAAAAACAAATCATGACAAAATTAATTTAATTGAACATAACTTTGCCGCTAGCTGACATATTTTTGACTTTTTTGCGACAATACCATATAAGTTAACAGTTCAGTATTGGAATATATTTAAAAAAAAATATGCATTCAGAATCTATACATGCATATGCATAGTATCTTACTATCGTTTATTCTACAGCTTCAAGTGGACAGCTTTAAAATAACCGAGGCAGAAATGAGTCAGTTACTGAAGAATGCACAGGAAACATTGAACGACATGAAGCAAGTAGCCGATGAATCGATGAAAAAGATGAAAGCCTTTGTAAAGAACTTCTATAAGAAACACGCTTCACTGGAGGACGAGGACTATGAACGGGCTGTAAAAGGTCAATCTGAAAAATCTGTGGATCATACATGCAATCTAGAAAACTTTGAAACTTGCTACTGCTACTGCTGCTGCTACTGATGCTGCTTCTGCTACTGCGATTGCTACTGCTACTGCTGCTGCTGCTCCTGCTGCTGATGATGAAGATGATGATTCTTCAACAACAACAACAACTACTACTAATTTTACTACTTTTAATACTACTTCTACTACACCCATTTTTTCCCCTCTCTTGCCGCTGTTGCTGCTGTAACGTCTACTACAACTTATATAAGTTCTTCAATTTGTGCTTGTAATAATTCTTTTATTGAAATATGTGTTATGTTTCAGATTTGGTGTGGCGATAAAAACAGCACTTCAATGCAACGCTGAGTCACGTTTCTATATCAACATTGTAACCTAGTGGGGACGAATCTATATATAAACTCTATGCAGCGCCATCGATTTGCCGTATAATTGAAAACACTGACGGGACTAAAACTGAACATCCAGTTACAACATACAAAGAAATTTTGTATAAGGGTGAAAAAGAAAATCTAAACAAGCGCATATTTTTGCAAGTTGAAGCTGGCATGGGAAAGTCAAAGTTTGCGTCTTAACTGGTATAAGACTGGTGTAATACAGGAGGAGCATTATCATATCTCTCTAAAACATTTGCTGACGCGAAGACGTTGCAAGAATTTAAGCTTGCATTTTTTATTACTTTGAGAGATCCGTAAGTGAACGTGATGTGACAAAAACGATCAAAGAACAGATAATTGACATAGTTTATGCTGATACAGAGCGTAATGACGCGTATGCAACGCTGAATACAATCATGCGACGAGAAATGTGTCTGGTGGTACAAGACGGGTTAGATGAGCGGAAGGATCCTCAAGGGAAACTAGCTCAGCCTATCATGATTTCCTGTTACAGTAAATGCACGTTTTTTTCTACAACAAGACCATGGACATTGACCGATGAACGCATACAAAAGTCTCAAATTGACAGCTTATTTGAATTGAAAGGTGTCAGTGATCCATATGTGCTGTGTGAATCAGTCCTTGATAGCTTCGGATGTAAAACATCCGTTGAATTTAACAAATTTGTAGCAGAAAATGAGCTAAGAGGTTTGCTGGTGTCACCGATGTTGCTCTCACTAATTGTAAGTTGTTTGGTCGACGGAACACGATTAACAGGGTCACGTTGCGAGCTATACACTGTTATGATAGACAGTCTTTTCAAAAGGCGAGTGAAGAGCACAGCTTTTTTTTTCAGCCACCTTTCATGTGCTTTCTGAATACACATTTGCTCAAACAAAATATAGAACATATGCAAGCCATTTCCAAGACAGCGTATTTAATGTTGTTTTCAGCAGAGCAGGAACAATCTCTAGTAATAAGTGATCGACAATTGTCACAATACCTCACACAAGAACAGAAAGACATTGCCCTTAAGACAGGTATTCTAACGGAAAGAAAATGTGTCAATAGAACATATCGAAGGTCAACGTGTTCTTTTATTCATAAAAGTGTGCAGGAATTTCTAGCTGCTGTTCACATAGCAGGAAACAGCGCCGCTTTAGTTGTCGTTTCTTAACATTTGGCCGAAAATTCTGATACGGTATTTGGTAATCAGATATTTATTTTTTTTTTGTTCGGTTTGAACATTTCATTAGCAAATGAATTATCGCGCACTTTAGACATCATTATTAAAACCGAGGCAAATTTTAAATGTCACATTTGTTGTCCTTATACATATTGGGGTTTACCGAAGCTCAATTCAATGTCAAGAATCCAAATGACACTGATCTTAAACTCAGTCGATTCATACCTTTTAATTGGATGAGTGATGTGTATTGGAGAGCTCTCCTTGACATCTTGCAAATGAACAAATCAAACGCGAAGATTCTTATTCTAGGACATATCTCACAGGGTATATCACTGAAAAGGCTTATTGGCGATGACGAAGGAGTGCGTAGGTTGGATTTGTTTTTTTTTACGAAACCTTGAACGACTGCAAATTCCATGTGTCAAGCTTCAACCGAATGCCATTCATGGACTTGCACAGCTGAAGATATTAAAGTTGGTGGGCTGTGAGTGTGAACGGTTGGAATTATCATTATGTTTTAAGCTGGAAAGTATAGATTTTCGTGTTGAAAGAATCATTCTTCAATCGAATGTTCTTCATGGACTTGCGCAGCTGAAGATATTAAAGTTGCAGGACTGTACTTGTGAGTTGTTGGACTTGTCAACATGTCGAAATTTGGAAACAATAGACCTATTTAAAAGAATCCCACTTCACCGTAATGCCTTTATGGGACTTGCGCAGCTGAAGATATTAAAGTTGTGGGGCTGTGAGTGTAACGGGTTGGAACTATCATCATGTCTTATTCTGGAAAGTATAGAATTGCATGGTGAAGGAATCTTGCTTCAATCAAATGTTGTTCATGGACTTAAACAGCTAAAGATATTAAAGTTGAAGGACTGTACATGTGAATGGTTGGACTTGACATCATGTCACAATCTGGAAACAATAGACCTATATAAAGGAATCACACTTCAACCAAATGCCTTTTGGGTACTTGCGCAGCTGAAGATATTAAAGTTGCAGGACTGTACTTGTGAATGATTAGACATAATGTCACAATCTGGAAACAATTGACCTATATAAAGGAATCACACTTCAACCTAATTCCTTTCGGGGACTTGCGCAGCTGAAGATATTTAAATTGAAGGACTGTACTTGTGAATGGTTTGACTTATCATTATGTCACAATTTGGAAACAATAGACCTATATAAAGGAATCACACTTCAACCTTATGCCTTTCGGGGACTTGCGCAGCTGAAGATATTAAAGTTGGTGAGCTGTAATTGTGAATGGTTGGACTTATCAGCATGTCACAATCTGGAAACAGTATACCTATATAAAGGTATCACACTTCAACCAAATGCCTTTGGGGGACTTGCGCAGCTGAAGATATTAAAATTGGTAAGCTGTAATTGTGAGTGGTTTGACTTATCATCATATCTCAATCTGAAAAGTATAGAATTAAATGATGAATGAATCTTGCTTCAATCGAATGTCCTTCATGGACTTGCGCAGCTGAAGATATAAAAGTTGGAGCACTGTAATTGTAAATCGTTGGACCTATCATCGTGTCTTAATCTGGAAGATATAGAAGTTGGTGGTGAAGGAATCATGCTTCAATCGAATGTTCTTCGTAGACTTGCGCAGCTAAAGATATTAGTTTAAAGATAAAGTTGAAGTTCTGTAATTGTGAATTGTTGGACCAATCATCATGCCTTAATCTCGAAGAAATAGAATTTCGTGGTAAGTACTTGAGCAGCTGAAGATATTAAAGTTGTGGGGCTGTGCGCGGTACGGGTTGGAATTATCATCATGTCTTATTCTGGAAAGTAAAGAATTGCATGGTGAAGGAATCTCGCTTCAATCGAATGTTCTTCATGGACTTAAACAGCTTAAGACATTAAAGTTGAAGTACTGTTATTGTAAATCGTTGGACCTATCATCATGTTTTAAGCTGGAATATATAGAATGTGTGGCGAAGGAATCTTGCTTCAATCGAATGTTCTTCATGAACGTGCGCAGCTGAAGATATTAAAGTTGAAGGACTGTAATTGTGAATGAATATAAAGGAATCACACTTCAACCTTATTCCTTTTGGGGACTTGCGCAGCTGAAGATATTAAAGTTGAAGGATTGCACTTGTGAATGGTTTGACTTATCATTATGTCACAATTTGGAAACAATAGACCTATATAAAGGAATTACACTTCAACCTGATGCCTTTCGGGGACTTGCGCAGCTGAAGATATTAAAGTTGAAGGACTGTACTTGTGAAGGGTTTGACTTTTCATCGTGTCACAATCTGGAAACAATAGACCTATATAAAGGAATCACACTTCAACCAAATGCGTTTCGGGGACTTGCGCAGCTGTAAATATTAAAGTTGAAGGACTGTACTTGTGCATGGTTGGACTTATCATCATGTCACAATCTGGAAAGTATGGAATTTAATGGTGAAGGAATCTTGCTTAAATCGAATGTCCTTCATGGGCTTTCGCAGCTAAAGATATTAAAGTTGTCGGGATGTGAGTGTGAAGGGTTGGACTTAACATCATGTCACAACCTTAAAGCTTTATACCTTGATGGTGAAAGAATCGCCCTACAGCCCTTTGTTGACTTGCGCATTAAAGTTTGAGGGCTGTGAGTGTGAACGGTGGGACTTATCATCATGTCTTAATTTGGATATTATATACCTTATTGGTGAAAGAATGGTTATAACCGTGGACTTGCGAAGCTGAAGTTATTGGATTGTATGGGTTGTAAATTGTTAAACTAATCATCATGTCACAAGCTTGAAGCTATTGACCTTCAATCTGGAATCGCGCTACAACCGAATGCCGTTCGTGGACTTGCGCAGTTGAATATATTAGAGCTGGTTATTTGTGAGGAAAAACGGTTGGACTTATCACCATGTCACAATCTTAAAACTACACAGCTTCGTGGTGTAAGAATCGCGTTACAACCGAATGCCATTTGTGGACTGGTGCCGCAGAATGTATTTGGGTTGGAGGGCTCTGAGCGTGAACTGTTGGACTTGTCATCATTTCACAATCTTGAAACTTTCAGCGTTCTTGGTGAAAGAATGGTTCCTTCTTCGTGCACATGCGCAGTTGAAGGTATTTATGTTAAAAGGCTGTACTAGTGATTTGCTGGACTTTTCATCATGTCAATATCTGAAAAGTACATACCTTTAATGGCATCACACTTCAACCAAATGCCCTTTCTAGGCTTGCGCAGCTTAGGGTATTTAAGTTGATGAGCTGTGAGTGTAAAGGGTTGGATTTATTATCATGTATCAATCTGAAAAATATATATACCTCTGTGTTGAAAAAATCGCTCTACAAGCGAATGCTATTTTTGGACTTGAGCACCTGAACATTATAAGTTTGGAGGGCTGTGAATGGGAACGATTGGACTTATCATCATGTCTAAATCTCGGGAAAAGAACTTTGTGAATGAATCACGCCTCAACCGAATGCCTTTCATGGACATACGCAGCTGAAGATAATATTTTTTTTTATGGTAAACGATGGACTTATCATTGTGTCTCTATCTGGAAACTATATATATACATTATATAATCATACTACAACCGAATGCCATTCATGGACTTGCGCAGCTGAAGATATTATAGTTGGAAGGCTGTGAGTATTACGGGTTGGACTTACCATCATGTCACAATCTTGAACCAGTTGAACTTCGCTATGTAATCAGGCTACAAACGAATGCCTTTTATTGATTTGCGCAGCGACATATATTAGAGTTGTCGGTTTTGTATTGTGAATATTTGAATTATCATCATGTCACAATCTGGAAACTATAAACTTCGTAGGGAAAAAACTCGCTACAAGCAAATTTGTCCTTCATGAACTTGCGCAGCTGAATAATGTACATTCGGTGGTCTGTGAGTAATAAGGTTTGGAATTATACTCACTTAGAAACATGTTCAATTCAATAATAATAATAGATTTCCCATGTGACACACTGCTGGCGCGAACGAAATCAGTAGTAAATTTGTTATGAATTATAATGGCTTCTTTTATTTCTAGACCTGGGTTGTTTTTTTTGCTATTGTGTAACTGTATAGTTAAGTTGTCATTTGGGTAACGTATGCTATTCTAACATGCGGATTTTTTATACAGACATGGAAATGGTGAATTTTCTTTTATAAGAATAAGTATATGCTCCTCACAATCAAAATGTTTTAATTGTATGAAAAATTATTGATAATATAATTGATTATATTGTCAATGCACCTTTTATGTCCATATGTTTTGTGTAACATTATTTAAAGTGTTGTAATAATTAAGAAGTCATTGTTTATATATACGAGTATTAGTATAGATATTTTTATCTCCTGATCTCGTGTTTCTTTCAAAGTTTAAATGTGTATTTGGACAAAGATAATATGAACCCTGAGATGGGTGACGTCTACCGAGGCCGTAGGCCAAGATGGACATTACTCTACGAGAGGGCAACATCTACCACACCTAAACAGATGCCCATGATATTTGTTTAAATTATATCGTACAATCTTTCAGTGAAATTTTAAACAAGTCAAACATGAAGATTAAATATGAAAATCAAAATCGCATCAACATTGATTGTTAGCTCATCTGAGCTATTATGGTCCTTGATGTCCAGCGTCCGGCTTGCGGCGTACGTCTACAGGTTGTAAGGCGATTTCATTCTACGGACTTCATTTTTCATCTAAGCTCAATAAAACTTCTTCAGAATGTTTATTTGGAGAACGTTGGTCCAATGGATATCTGGATTATATTTAGGCCGATCTCGTCAGGGTCACGTGTTTTCAAAATCCAGGTCACCAGGTTAAATCTTAGGGAAAATTTGTTATATGGCTTCTTGTATGACTCAATCCATAATCAGTGTTTGAGCTTCTGTCCGCCATCTTGAATTAAAACCGAATTGAAACAAAGATATTTTATATGCAAAGATAACATTGACATTTAATCGGCGTTTATTAACGATCTTATTCACAACAGGTCGACCCTATCTACCTTCTCTGGTATAGTCATTTCCTTGAGCGTCGCTCTTCTTGAATATGTATTTTCGCAATTATTAAAACTTGCACCTTTTTCAGACGATGTTTGGTATCCGAAATTTACCTTTATCCAAAATAAACAATCAATCACCACTTCAAAACCTCAAACTATACCCAAAATAATTTGAAAATAATAAATAATACAGCTGGCGGTATCATTATCTACATTAAACATGACATTTAATATGAAGCACTTGCAGTTTCGGGTGGAGCAACCATCTAAATTGAGATTGAAGTACGGCTATTGAGGCACTAGCTATTACGATAGCTTCGAATAAGAACCGGTACGCACGTATACTGGCTAATATATACTAAAGAGGATGATAGCTTGGGACATTAAACTTTTAAGTATTAAAAGATTCTGTAATGTTATATCCATTGGGGTTCCACCAATTCATATATAGCGGGTCGGGTGGTTATAGATGTGCTGGAAGAGCATGACTTTGTTTTTGCTCAGTGAGGGTTCGCCTACCAGACATAACCCTCGAGATTGGTTAACCTCATGTATAGACCTGACTTGAGCTAGTGCTGAGATATCCAGTACTTCTATTTGGGACACAGTTTCCGACAATTTTGGATCTGCCCATTGCCCACAAAGAGTCCCCGTGTGTAATTTGTTAACGCCAGAAACCCATACCTAAAGGGATCAGAAATGTCCAGATGTTAACTCCCAGGACCCGAGTAAATGTAGCCCTATTCTCAAAAATAAGAGACTTCCATGGTTGACAGAAATCTCTCTGGCTCTTCCTTTAAGGTTAAGGCCAGAAAATAGTAACCTTGGTGGAGCGAGGCGTGCTCTAAAGTGGTACAGGAACATGAATATGCAGTTTAATTACTAAGAAAGAACCTCACCGATCATTATATTAGAAATTATAGGTCCCTTTAAAATTCAGAAAAGCGGGTAATTTTTCAATAAAAACTCAAATTTTGAAAGAATTCTGTGAATCAGCAATTGTAAAAAAAAATACAATGGACATTTGACAGAAATAGAACAGAATTAATTTAGTAAATTAATTGCGATCTATACCGCTACTCAAGTATAAAAAGGAATTACCACAATCCAAATGGAAAAAGCTCAATGTTTGGTTGAGCATTTAAATTCAGTCTCCAGTAATATAAATCTTCCCCAAGAACCAATGGACTACCTAAAACGATTTGAATCTGATAACAACACTCTTGAAAATGATGCTGGGGACAGTCATTTGAAATTATATAACTTCAAACAGAAATAAATAGTAATACGAAGCAAGAAACTGCGCATCGGGCCCTGATAGAATGTCCTATTTCATTATCCTGATAAAACACATGCCAACCATTACTCTAAACATCTGGCTTTATTTAATTATTATATAAAGTACTTACTTCAGACTCCTCCTGAATGGAAACAAGCCACAGTGATTCCCTTTCTTAAACCTACATAAAATTCAACAACGATCCCATAAGTCTCAACTCACATGCAGGCATATGATTAGAAACTATGGTTATGGAAAACTAATAACATATTCAACCCTTTCCATTCTGACATACGGCATATTGAGATCAGCTAGCTATGTAACAAAAATGCATACTTACTACTATAAATCAAAGCCAATCAGTACCAGCAATATTATATTGAACTATAGGAGGCATTTATGCGATATTTGAAATGGACATTTGTCATCTTAAATAAATTGGCTGATTACAGATACACTGTGTATAGTTACCATTACCCCAGAGCATCCTGGAGGGCAGGAAAATACAGACACTCGTCAATGGGAGTTATCAGATGAAGCAACAACAGACCGCGATGCCCCTAGTTGTCCATAATATCCCTATTAATGTTCAATGGCCTCCCTGAAACAGTCAATAACTCAGGATAAGTTAGCTCCCAGTTTGCCGATGATTCTCGCACATTCAGAAAAAGCTGTCTTACATGTCAAAACAGCTTCAAGCAGGTTAAGCCTCCATTTGGAAATAGGTTATTGAATAGGGATTCAAAATCTCTCTAACCAATACATAATATGTACTGTATGGCGACACAAATCATCACAGTTTGGACTTTAAAGGACTTGTTCACGTTTTGGTAATTTGACATAATTGAAACACAATTGTTTCAGATTTGCAAATTTTGGTTGCAGTAACGATATTTGCGAGAAAACAGCAACACTGAACATTTAACTAAAAATTATAAAGCGTTACACACGCGAAACGATTGAATTATTTGGAGATTTCTGTTGTTATCGTTATATTTTGTGACTTTTACTCCAAAGGTCAGTGGTTCGAGCACCGGTGTGGATTACTTTTTTGTCTTTTTGTACTTTTATTTTTGTTTTATACTGGAGATGAATAGTTCCGATGTTAACATTTATCAATTTAAACCATTTACTTACAAACTTAAAAACATGCCAACATCTGTAAACAAGTCCATTTAAATTTAAGCGGCACCAAAATTATTTAAAAAAGTTGTGACATGTGTAGGTATGCACTTAACGAACAAAATTCATTAAACACTTAAAGTATTGTTGAGAATGCTGCGTGAGAGACGCCGGTGTTGGATCAGATAGAGAAATCGTCGTTTCGTCTACAAGTCTCTTATACGTCCGAAGATAGATAACTAAGCCCACATCTAGCCATGTACATCGCCAAAGGCATATCAAATGGTTGATCAAATAGAAAGCCACTATGATCTTTCTGAGGATCCTGGACCTCACACAGGGTGAAATGCTGGATGAGAGGGGTCGGGATGCTGCCCATGTTTTTGACTAAAAAGAACTGTAACATAATAGTTATAAAGCAATTAGTTTGAATGTCTTTTTAGATTCAATCACTAATCAATTAAATATTATCACAAATATATCAAGTATAAATAATTTGCATAAAGCTTTTAAGTTCATTAAAGCATAACTTATCTTCATTTGAGTAAAATACTCTTTCGAAATAAGCATTTGCCGCTCACAAACACAATATGGTTTGGGTCATTCAGTTTTAGCTGTACAATTTTTCAGAACAATGCTTTTTTTATTGAAGAACTCGGAAACCATGGTTGCAGAATGCTTACATTGGCCTCGACAATTGAACGTTCTGTACTCAGGGTCAAGGTAAGCATCCCTGCGGTGTGGAGAACTGCTCATATATGAAGATATTGACCACAAAAGTTCCATTTGGCATTGCGCAACTGGTTGTTTGGATAGTTGTACTTGCAACAGCAAAAAACAAAGGTGTTACACCATACTGTCAATTTCATTGAATGCCCGGTCAAAATCAGATCACAGCTTCAAATACACAAACACAACGCCACACAAATAACACACAAACCTCGGAAACAATGGCCTTATTATTCAGGTCACAATTTCTTAACTTGACTTTTGCAGATTTCTCCCTCTCCACCCACAATAGGGACTGAGACTCCACTCCATCTTGAAAAAAAACAACAACACAAACCCGGCATACCAACCGCTACATCTAAGACCTTGTCCGTCTTTGCTCAGTGGGCTTTTAAAAACATTTCTTTCTTTTAGCGATAATTTAGGTGGTACACCATAGCTTATATTATTTTCTCATCATGATTTGCCTAAATCAATCACATCGGCCACTTCCGGCAAAGGAAAATATCTGCCTTCCGATCTATTCCGAGCAGTTACGATTGAATCTGCCTATTACCACACTCTGCACTCTCTGGAGTAGCAGACGATTTATTGCATACATCTGTGTAACGGAGTTATCGGAGATGTTTCACGATTGCCAATAACCGCGCTGATTGCATCAGCATCTTCTGACGAGCGGCTTGTTTATCTCGAGTTGTGCCGATTAGTTACGATTGGTCTATTACGGAAGTTTTAACAACCAACAGACATATTGAAACGAAGCGAAATCTGTTCGACTTTGAAAAATTCAGAAATGTGAGGACACTGTTTTGAACAAAGCGACTGTGGACAAACAAGGTTTGTTTGAAAATTATTATTTAAAAACAAACTTGACAAAGGAAGTTGAAGTGATACATATGTTCTGATAACGTTGTAACATATAATATTAGTTTTTGTTTTCAGAACACTGATGCCTAGCTTCAGGATTTGTAAATGGTTGTATTGGAGTCGCGTTTTCTTTTAAATATTATCACCGTTTAATTATTAATACTTAAATGACTCGATAAGCATACCGAACGCATCCGTTTAATAACAAGGGCTTGACAAGTTAAAACGTAAATCAAACTTTTAACGAGGACTTGTTCTCCGATTGTTGCATTTTTATGTAAGCAAATAAATGCTATCTAATGACATATTTAAACATCGGGACAAGCTACAGCATAGCAGCTTGAATATTCTTTCATTAATACGTTTAGTTCAACAACGGGGTTTGAACAAATGTCCATTGGTTTAAAAGGGCTATCAGCTGAACCATTCGGCTATCCCGACTATGAAATGAATCAGTGCATTTTATACCTCATATAAGCAACCCACGAGATGTAGCATGGGGTTGCATTTGGGACTAGTTGGGTCAAAGTCAAGGTCACTGTGACTAAAAATAAAAAAAACGTTTGCAGTCAATGTCTTTAATGCTAGATTTTTCTAAATTATTTATGAAAACACGCTTTATTATTTTTCTTATTTTAATGGTAATACGATTGATAATTATTAAAAACCAACATATATTTGTAACAGTTTTCATATGAGTTCAATTGTGCTTCTGAGAATATAATGCATACATTATTTTCGAATCTATGATGTTTTGTTTGAAGATCGTAATTTGTTTAAACTGTGATTAAGTCACTATAAGTTTACATTAACCTTATATCAAATATAAACATTCACATTCAAACATGTCTCTGTGGTCATTTTATCAGTTGATTGACAGTAAATTAAACATAATACTCTCAAAGTGGAAGAATAGTCGAGCGCACTTTCTTTAGACACCTTGTTGAGAAATAAGATAGATAAAAATGTTGCGTTAAAAGCGCCTTCGTGATTACCGTACTTTAAATCGAGAACATTAATATACTGTGCAACGGTTTAACAAAAAAAAAAAAACACATGACATAGTACAATGACAGACGAGTGTGCGTTGTACTACTACCTGTAATACGAGCTACCCGTTAACAAAAATAGACGCAACGGAGCATTGCATTACAGATTTAAGTTGAAGAGTATTATGGTAAAATAGTTGCTTTTATATGAACTCGTGTTTCACCGAGACGGGTTACGTGATCTGTTTTATAGTTTGTATCATATATCTTATACCATATTTTCAACATGGTCCACGATATATCTTCTTGCAAAACATTCGACATTGATGGTGTGAATGACAAACATTCTTAACCGCTTGGCGACTGATATACAATTTCACACAATCAGCGATTGCGATATTAACCATTGGAATGCCGCAATGGTAATATTGACTTTTGTTATGTACCTTCTAAACAAAAAAAGATGAAAAACAACCTCACAAACACAACAAATTATGAATAAATTTAGTAACATAACATAACATAAACATACTATTATATTGAACAACGCGAAAATGTAAATGCCGTCTTGGCATCCGTTTGATGTATACATTAAGGACGTCATTCAAAAGTCCATGTTCTCCAACCGTTTAATATGGAACGGATTTCACACTAAACATACGGAATTCTAATCTGTTCTTATGTATTTGATTCCAAAAACGCACCAGTATTTCAGTAATTTTATTATTAGGTATATAATTAAAACCGTGTAATATGCTGCAAATCTAGTTTTGATTCGGATTTTAAAGCCCCCGAAATGTACTGATGTCGAAAGCATATAGACGTTAACGTGTCCGTTCGTTCGATCTTCCGTCCATCTGTACGAGGTTTACCCAAAATGACACGTTTCGTTTAACCCATTTATGCCTAGCGTCTAGAAAAAAGGCCTTGGCAAACAGCGTAGACCCAGATGAGACGCCGCATGATGCGGCGTCTCATCAGGGTCTGCGCTGTTTGCTTAAAGGAATTTCTGTAGGAAATATTTTAAATATAGAAATAAATATACTAGACATCCCTAATTATGGAAATAAATTGATCCAATTTAGAAGGATGTGAGAGTCCACTCGGCATAAATGGGTTAATATCAATAATGCTTAATACACCGCTTTGATAACTGCATTAATGTTACTCAGAACACATCCTACTAATCTGATCTCATTTTGACCTTGGCATTGACCTACTTTTTTACCTGGGATGATTCAGACGGTCTTAATTTGTGGGTAACTCCAAAATGACATGTTACGAATAGCATCATTACCTCTACCTGCACAACTTTGATACTTGCTTGGATGTTATATATGACCACTCTCCACATACCTCCGTCACCTGGCTTCATTTTGACCTTGGCATGGACCTACTTGTTTTACTTAGACTTTTATCCGTTTCACAAAGACCAATGAAGCAATAGTAACAATGCTTCTGTCGGGGATATTATAGTTTATTGAAACGTTCAACTAGACGTGTACGACAAATGCATACCTGTAAGGCCTTACATAACTCATAAGAAAATAATTCATTGCAAAATACACACACAAAACTGGGATTGAACTAAAAAAGACACTGTTCATAAAGGTTCATCTGTATTTTAGCAAGGATTTCAGATGTGTACATTTTGGACTTTTCCGGAGACACAGTCTCTTCAATCGCTTCATATTCCACATTTGTTCACGGGTACATTAACACATAAAGCACACATTGACAGTCTTGATTTCCCAACTGACATCAATACCATTGTGGCTTCACAAACATTTGGCAATCATTAAATGTGATTGTTTTTGTTGTTGTTAGAATTTCTTGTTTGTGAATAGAAAATATGTTAAAATTATATGCAAATAAAACAATGATAGCTTTTATATTTAATTGAAATGTAAGCGTCCAATTTGTTAGTTTCTTTGGAAATAATGTTAAGTTGTAAAACTTGTTTGTTAACACTACTGCAGGATACTAGCTATGTCTCTTATTTTCTACTTTACTTTATCAGAAGCTAGACTGGACTCGCCAATGCTTGTAGGAAAATCTGATCAAACACACACACAGTGTAGAGCGCATGACAAACGTAAAACTGCGTGTTCACCCACTTTAAAAGTTAAGTGATCCAATGGTGATTTTACGTCTCGTATTACACTGCGTAAATCGAAACTTAATAATCTGTGTTTATGAGCGTGGCTTTCAAGCATTCAAATTTGTTAATCGATAAACCTACCTAACAGCCAAACACGTAGTTTGTTTGACTTTTACGATATTCAGAAATGTGAGTATTACGAAATGTAATGACAAATACTAAATGGACTGTCGCCAGGTTTGTGTTTCATTATTAATGTTCAACAAGTACATTTCTATATTGTTGTTTAACTGATTTCTGTTTTGTTTTGTTATGTTGTACAATCGTTTTCAAGTTAGATTAGCGTTTGCTGTGGCGGACTCTTAAGGTTTCAATTACCGTCAATATATCATATAAACTTTCAATACGTATTGCTTTTTGTCGAGCCTAGTGGAGGTCAGCTTAGTGATATTGATTGCGCGAAATGATATTCAAATAAACTGAAAGCGACACTATCACTCATGATTGTTTAAGTATCGTATGCTTATTTTTCAATAACCGCTTGACAGCAAAATATTTTCAGACCCACAGACAGATACGCAGACACACACACAGACAGACACGCAGAAATACACACAGACAAACCCACAGACAGATACACTGACAGACACACATAAATACAGACATACAGATAGACATATGGAAAATAAAAGCCGGAGGTGTTTGCCAAGTTTGATGCTATAAATATTTGATGCATTGTTTTTAGTTATTAAACATTTATAGTTGTGTTCTTTTTTAGTAACATCGACGTCATCTTTGACCTTGACCTTAAAAAAAGCAATTCATGTTACCTCGCATAACCGATTTTACGGAAACCAAGTTTCAGCCGAATGTATTCAGACAAGTTTGATAAATATTATGATCCATTTTTGCCGACGAACTGATTGGCGGACTGACAGACGAACGGACAGACAAGCCGGCGGATAGTAAACCTAAAGTCCCCGACGGTGACATTTTATTGTTACAATTCATAATGGTTTTCCTTAAAAAATATACACAGCAAAAACAATCTATTATAACGCTTAAATAACCAAGAGGACATAATGTATTTAATCCAAGAATAACGCTTAAACATATAATACAAAGTAAATTATTATATCCATTTTCCATGTTTGGGATATTGCAATTAAATGACTGTAACACAAAATTGGGCCCGTAACTGTCTGAGCCAGGACCAAACTTTAAATAATTGCCATACCTGTCTGCTCTTCAAAATCGTTTATGATTGATATGAGTCCTTGAATATATTCTGACATGTCGTTGTGTATGTAAACTGTCTTATTCAGGTCTTATTTGCGACTCAACTTACATCTGTCACAATCGCCTGGCCAATATTACCGTGTGTATCGTCGTATTTTTCCCATACAAATACAGAAGAGAACACATCGGTTAATACATTGCATTATGCATACGATTGGCGTTCAGTGCATGAATGCCTTTTCTGCATTGCAAAGCAGTTCTTAAAGCGTGTATCTGAGTATTCTTCTGTGAACCTGAAACCTATGAACATGTGATTATGACACCATCCGAAATACACATTTTATTATTGTACATAGACATCATTTAATTGTAAGCACAAACTATGGTGGTTTCATTCAATTTAATTAAGTATAAACATTAATATATGCGTCTGATTTGGCGTAGATAATTCAAATGGATAAGGAATTAGAAGATGAGGAGACCCGGAATTGGGTAAAGGTCTGTCTCGCTCTACGCTGTCTGACAAAGAGCATGATTTCATATATAAAGAAGAAAAGCGAAGAACAGTACTCTAATAACGTTACATTTTTGAAGACATTTGTTGGTGTGACAGAATATTCTTGCTCGATCTGTAATCTAACAACATTGGAGCCGTATCACGCTCAGAGAAAGCCTTGTAAATATGGACACGATAAGTATAAATGTGCGTGTAGTTCTTCAGGAAAACAACAGTGTCCAGACAAAATGTGTGGAAAGTTATATGATCTTATTAAGGATGAACATATCAAAAACAACCCGAACTGGTTTAACTCAAAATCGGAACTGTGGTCTGATAAGCAATTCGGGCCTTGGGAAAGGATTAAGTGCTTTATTGATACGCATGGGTACAAAGAAAAATCAGATATATCACTTGCAGATATAACAGCAGTAGTACAAATCTGCACAAACAACGGAAATTTGGAGCGGGAATTTGGAATTAACCTTAAATATCTAGATAAGGTATGTACTTTCATCTGTAACATACGTTCTATGTTAATATATATGTATTACATACGCAAGTGTTATGAAGTAGCTTTGTTTATATTAAGACTATAGAACGTAGATACATTTTAATGTTGAATATTTTGTATTGTCATTTATTTGCGAAGCTAAGAAAACTTACATTAGCGTTTTTTGTTTTTGTAGCGAACAAAAACTGCATGATAATTACATAATACTTTGTGTCTATTAATCCAATTGCGTTTATCGTATGTTTCAAAATAAACAAGATTATATTAATAAACACATTTTTAAACAGCAAAGACACATGAAAAAATGACGTAGTTATGATGCGCGTTTTGCAAATGTAGTTTCAAATTATATATAGATCTACTTGGAAACATGTGCACATGTAACACATGTAATAATTTCGTCCATGAAGATGTGTTGATAAGATTCAATGTGTAATCGCAATTTCGAATATCACAATTTATTCAACATGACACATATGATATATAAACTATTTAGTTTGCACTTAATAATCATCATATATTAAAATGTGTGGCCGCACAAGCGTTTTTGACCCTGTTGGCGCTGACGTCATTTCAGAGAAAAATCAGGAATAAGTTGACGCACTGTTTTGCGCGATATTTTCTCGCAATTATTAAAAAAAAAATACTCTATCAAATACGCATTAAATGACATGTCAGATCGCATGGGACGAAGTGAACATTATTGGCAGTCGTTAATCAAAATAATTTGCACTTTATTGTAACCTAGGACAAATTTAACGAGTATTTTACCAACCGTTTGACCTTGTCAACAAAAACACACACTTCCTGTTGGATTACACGGTATGTTTATTTCTTTTTCTAGGCAAAATATCGTATTTATTGTGATTAAATACCGTCATAATGATGACAATATACCTTTACTGCTATCATAAATTACTTTAGAATAATGACACTTGTTAAATTTTAGAGGCCTCTGGGGAAGATTGAACTTTACCGGTACGCATTTGTTTACCACTAGTGCGCATGCCCGAAACACATTTAGCAGGTGCGCGTTTCGTTGCTATGAAGAGGATAAACAAAAATTGACCGCCATTTTGTTTTATCGAGTCGATCGAAAAAGCGGGGGTTTGGGGGCGGCAGCCCCCGATAATAAGGAAATATAAAGGATAAAAAGGATTTATAAAAGGATTTTACTTACTTAGTCATCAAAAAGATCGAGACTGGTGTCTGCGGTTTGATAATTTTCGCTTGACACCGGCTCGAGCGGCTGCCGACTCTGACAGTTATATACGCGTGTTATTAAACGCAGGAACGTGTGAAATTTGTCCGGAACCTGCAGGTATTTTTTTCTAATCACATATTCAACCAAATAACTGTCGTATAGTTGCTTTTGGGTGCCTGATTTCGGCAAGCTTTTTTTTTACAGCGTGCCAGGTGCTTTCCACAAGGTTTGTGCAGGCACCGGTTTCTGGGTTTTTAAACTCTTTGGAATGGTTAACTGTTAAATGGGTATAACCCTCTTTTTCCAATGAGCTGTAGGCTTTCCAACAGTCACTAATTATCTGAGTTCCTGGTTTTATGTATTTCTTGATAAGAGGAATTAGTGTCTGCGCGGACCTGTCTTCCACTATTTCAAAAAAGCACCGTTTTGAGTCTCTTTCAATGCCGCCAAAAACCCACACCCCCTCTACTCTCTTTCCTCTGTGGTATTTTCTTTTTCCAAACTTCGACTCGTCAATTTCTACCACACAACCCGGACCACCTATCTGCTCGCTGTCTGTTTCAAGCACGCAAAGACAAACTTCTCGGGCGAAATTTTTCCAATCCACCAGGCTGTGCTCTGAAATATCTAGTTCGCGAGCTATAAAGTCACTCGGCAGCTGGTAAACCCAGTAGTAGGTAAGCTTTATGGCCTGAGCTAGGGTTAGGTGTGTGCCACTGAACCAACTACCCTCTCTGATTGATGTTTTCTTGTTACAGGCCCTGTTGGAACACCTCCACACACACTGGTCTTTGCTGTAACTTTTATCTTGAACGAGACTTACTTTTCCTGATGCACACTTACAGCAAAGTCCACCAAAATCGCCCAATAAATTTAAATTCCTTAACCAAAATATTAAACCGTCTAAATCCCTGCAAATGCTACTCAAATCGTCGTAAACAAAAGACATTACTACCAAAAAATACTACTTTGTTTACATTTGATAGGGTCGTTCTGCATATCATTAGACGTTAACCAATCAAATGCAACTATTTAGTCACGTGATAGGTCACATGGTACAGCGTCATCAAAATGGAATTTCATTAATAAAACGGATGTGATAAGAAGCAGGTAAGTTTTGATGTCATTTCCAGTTAATAACTTCGTTTTATGTTATAAAACGAAGTTTTTAACACTACTTTTTCACGGGGATTTCAAAAAAATGGTTATTTTTGCATTTAAAAGACGATTTAAAAGGCGCCGAAGGCGCCTAAAAGCGCGCGACCCGCGCTTAGCAACAATAAAATTAAACGCTTTTTAATTCCTTTTTTACGTACCGGTAAAGTTCAATCGTCCCGGCCTCTGTATAAAACACAAGTTTTATATACTAAAGCCACTTGTGCATCTCAGGATATTGTTATAGGTGTAAGATAGAAAAATAAATTGGACTATACATTTATGTATTTTGTTACAATGAAAATTATTATAATTGTTATATTGACCATAATGACTATTATTATTTTTTCATTATTTTAAGGACATGTGGCATACTCATAGTTCACAATTTGTTTAATCTTGTGTTTCATAAAATTATTAACTATAACAATGATTTTTTTTTGTTAGGTAAGACCTCTCATTCATAATATAAGCACTCGAGAGTTTATATGTAGTGAAAATAATTTACATTTAGGAATATTAAAGTGATATTAGACGCATCTAACAGTATAAAGTTGTCCATTGCAACCATTGTTTATTTTTGGTGTTTTCACTTCATATACACATATTTTTGATAATGCAGCATCAACATACTAAAACAATATCTCGGAAAGAGAAAAATAATGCATTTGAATATCAACCGTACTTTCGTTTTTGACGTAAATTTGGTAAGTTTCAAATCTGGGACTATATACACTTCCACTGAACTACGTTACAATGCGAGATGCGTCTGTAAGACAATGCGATACGGCGTCATAACTACAACGGTTACGGCATCTTTCCACATTGTTGACGATACGGGACGTTGTTAAACAAAAATGGTAAATACCGGTAGTTTTGAATAGTTTTTGTAAGTGTATACGCCAATATTAATTTAAATACGGATATTGTGTTCCTCTTTCTTAGCTTGCCATGTAATTTATTCCTATGTTATCGATAAAATGGAAGTTTTACAGACCTGTACAGACAACTCATAAAATAAAATAAAACGTGTAAGTTTAAAAAAAGAATTAACCTGTGTAAACGCGTGTGTATGTCTATAATTGTCAAGACGCTGTAACCGTTGTAGATATGACGACTTATCGCGTTGTCGTACATACGCACCTCTGATTGTAACGTAGTTCAGGGGAGTGATTTAAGCGGTAGTTCCGCTCGGCTTAACTTAGAGAACTGGGTTAGTCACGTAAAATATTGAATATAATATATATTTTTTATAAACAACTGGAAGCAAGATGAGTTGCAGATAATTGGTCAGTAACACATTTTAACTTCCTCTTGTGACCTGTTAATTCCTTTCAGCTCAATTCAACAGTGAAAAATGCGTCTAATATTACTTTAACAATGCATGTGATTATGAAAGGCAATGACATTTGTCAAATATTGAAATATTTATGCAAACTAGTAAAAAAATATTAAATCAGTAACATAAACATACCAATAACTGACTGATATCAAGATTATGGTAATTTAATCATAAAAACTATCTACTTTGCGTCACCAAGGAAGTGCCATGCATTTGGAATATGCTCCGAGGGAACAGGAAGCATTTTATGAAAAGCAAAGTCCGTACATGATAACACAAAATTGTTTGAATATAAACATAAAATACAGGTTTACTTTAAGAAGAGAATGTACAGATTTTGGATGATTTGACATAATTTGTATGAAATTTACCATAGTCTTTATAGCAATTATTCTCTTGGAACAGGAAATCAAACGTTCTACCTGATTAATGAGGCAGAGCTGCTTGGAAAGGGTGCGGACTGTGTCATAGTGCACTGCTTAGTGCACCATTATTTCCAGCACTATGGTTATGGAGAGAAGAATGCACAGGTAAAGCAGTATTTAAAGGTTCATTTCAAAATCATTGTTTCCTCCATAATTATAAACAAGCTACATGTAATGTTCTATGTCAAAAATGTGTATATGTGGATTTTTATGCCCCTTCTTCGAAGAAGATGGGGCATATCGCTTTTTGCCTGTCTGTCTGTCATTGTGAGTGTCTGTCTTTTTGTCCCAAAACTTTAACCTAGGTTAAAGTTTTGTTATAACTTTTGCATTATTGATGACAGCATCTTGATACTTGGCATGCATGTGTATCTCATGGAGCTGCACATTTTGAGTTGTAAAAGGTCAAGGTCATCCTTTAGGGTCAAAGGTAAAAAAACACAATCCAAGGGAAGTAATAAGCTTTAAAGGGAGACAATTTCTATACCTGCCAAATGATAAATATAAATGTTTTTTCAAAGCGGCGCAGTAGGGGGCATTGTGTTTCTGACAAACACATCTCTTGTTTAATATTAAACAATGAATGTATTTGATATATGTTGAACATATACCGGAAGTACCGTACATTGAAACATTATTTACAGAAAGTGTAGACTTGTTTATTTGTATGTTTTCAGATCTATTTTGACAATGCCGTCGGCCAAAACAAGAACCACGCTGTCCTGTGGCGAGTGATTCAAGGTTATTAAATGTCAATAAATAGTTCTTTGTTGAACAGTTATTAATACAATTGCATTGAAGAATAGTTAGGAACTATTAAATTCATATTAATGTTATGGTTAAATCATAATGACATTTGTAATCAATTTTAACAGATAAGTATTCATTTGAATGTATGCCACTTCTATTGAGTTTATAGTGTTAAAGTAAAAACTATCATAGTATGCCTGTTAAAATAAAGATTGCTAAAAATTGACATTTGTTACTCAAATATTGTTAAAATTGCATGAAATATTTTTAGAAAAGTAAAAAGCTGTCAATTAAGTTTTACAATTAAATAATACAGTGGATGAAGGTAGAAACACAGTTATTGTTTCACTCTTACACTTGACACATTTAACATTTTATTTTTTAGGCCTTCATGAATCCATCAGCATCAACACCATGCTAGCAGGCCAAACAAAGTTTGCTCCTGACTGGCATTTTGGTGTTTGGAAAGTGAAGTGGAGGGCGAGTGATGCAGAGACAATGCAAGACATTGCTACAACCGTATGATCATCATTACGGTCGGGTCACAACATTCAGCATCTAGTGTCTGATACGGAGAGTCCGGTCAAATTCTTTGATTGGCGGTCACACCTTGAAGCCTCGTTCAGGAACATAAAAAACATAACTAAATACCAGCATTTCTTTGTTTCCAAAGATGAACCCGTTGTTTTGCATTGTAAGAAGTATGCTGACTCTACCAGGGAGTGTTTTGATCTGTTGAAGTGTGCAATAAATAAGAATGCCATGCCTCCACTCAAGACTATTCCAGTGCTCCCTTTAGCAAGACAGTGGTACTTGTATGATCACATTTCAACATTTTTCATGTCTGAGTCAGCAAAAGAGAAAACATGTCCCAAACCTCTTATTCCAAAGTAATTGTTTATTTGGAATGTACAGTTTTGAAAAATTGCTAACAATTAAGGCATAATTAAATGTTGTGTATAGGGATTTTTGTGCAGTACAGTATTAGTACATGTATATTTGCATGTATTGTTGATTTGCCTGCAATGAATGGTTAATTATGTCAATGTTTCATTATGATGTCATTGTTATGTAAATTTACATGCATTTTAAGTATTGCCCATGTTGTGTGATTTTTTTTTTAATATTTAAAAACCAGGTTCAATCTTTGTAAATAAGCAAAAAGTGCTACATTGCAATTTTTCTAATTTGTTAGATTCATGAATAACCAGTACATTGTTAGAACCTCTTCTTTATATGAATCAGTTATTCATTCAGTTCATACTTATATAACTATGTAATTTGATAACATATGGAGATAACAGTATTAATGTTATTTTAACTGAAATGAAATATAACATAAAGTCATACAAATTGACTTTGCAATGATGTTTTTGCCATTTGTCATGTATCAATGTAAGTACAGGGTACAATTTCAACGTTACTTATGTTGAAGCAGCCTTTATTTGAAGGGCAAATTGTTAACAGGTTTTCTTTGAGAAAATAGATTGAATTTGACACAAGGGGGGGAGGGTAACTAGGAACAATCAGTAACAATGCACATTTTGAATTGTCTCCCTTTATCAGACTTTTTTTTCAAATTGAAAACCTGGTTTTGTGAAAATTTTGTCCCTTGTTATATTGTACTATGTTAAAGACAAATGGTTACCATGACGACCAGTTTTTTGCTTTACGTACTTACAGTTAACATTAATAAGTTTTGGAATGTCAATAATTAAAACAACTCAGTTCATTTGTTTAATTTTATGCATTTTCACATATATTAATAATTTTGTACACATTTCCTATAATTATTCATCAAGATTAATGTGACGAATTTTATGTAATATGTTCAAAACATAGAAAAATTGTTAATTTGGGGATAAGATACCAACATTCAAATAATGGTAACCATGGAAACCATTTAAAAAAAATGATGCTTTTAACAATGTGTTTATATGTAAACATGTGTTAACTATTTTACTTGTGTATACAGTTACTTGAATACTGATTATAATGAGTAGTATATGAGCAATAAAAACAAACTCATTTTAGACGTTTGCAGTTTATTAATTTCATACACTGTGTTCACGAAAAAGGCTGTATGATGACAAATTCTAGGATTTTTTTTCAAACAAAATCATATTTTGATTCCCCAAACTCTACTCTACCAGAAAATGATGATAGCTCTAAATGTCATTTTTTTACCAAACGGGTCAAAATTGCTTGGGCGGCCATTTTATATTTCACAATTTGAAACCTAATCATGCTTACTAGAGATATCTACTTATTTTTATAATAAAGACCAGGTAAAGATAGATAGATTCCTTATTTCCTCCATTCATGGAGAGCATAACACATTTACAACATGTATTTATATCATTAATATATACAATAGATAATTATATATGTATATTAATACATATACATGTATACAAACAACAATAGAGAGACGATTGGCAATAAACATGACACAGAAAGAACATTAAATAAACAATAAACCTGACATACAAAAACCTGACAATCAAAGAACATGAAAAGATTATTCGACTTAACAGAATGAACATTGAATACAATTTTAAAATTGATGACAGAATAAAGCATTTATCTCATGGCGAAAGAGTTAAACATCATGAAATTATATATTATATAATAACATGACATGAATCGTAATCAATATGTGTTTATTTTGTAATACTGACAATGTACATTGTGCAAGTCATAATCATTATAAAACACATGTTCTGTCCATGTTCATGTTTTGTTCTGATATCAATAATAACTGGCTGTTTTATTATTTAACTTATTTTTGCACAGCTATGATGATTGGGAACTGGCACGTTTATACTAAACGTGTTAACCTACATGTAGCTGATTCGTTATCAAATATTAAAAGCAGCATACACATTTTAGCTCACCTGTCACGAAGTGACATGGTAAGCTTATGTGACTGTGTGATGTCCGGCGTCCGTCGTGCGTGTGTGCGTGCAGGTGTGCGTGCGTCAACAATTTGTTTGTGTAGACAGTAGAGGTCACAGTTTTCATCCAATCTTTATGAAATTCGGTCAGAATGTTTATCTTGATGAAATCTGGGTTGGGATTGTATTTGGGTCATCTGGGGTCAAAATCTAGGTCACTAGGTCAAATAATAGGAAAACCTTGTGTAGACAATAGAGGTCACAGTTTTCATCCAATCTTTATGAAATTTGGTCAGAATGTTTATCTTGATGAAATCTGGATTGGGATTGTATTTGGGTCATCTGGGGTCAGAAACTAGGTCACAAGGTCAAATCATAGATAAACCTTGTTTAATATACCATGAAATGTATTGTTCAAACAAGGGAAACAACTGCATGTACTTTTTCTAAATTAGTGTTAAAGCATTGTCTCTCTTGTAACTTATTCAAATTTTACCAAATTTAATGCTAACTGCATTTTTGTAATGCATTGTATCAATAAACCTCGGGCAAACAATCAAATTAAGGTTGCATTATCTCTACTTAGTTTTGAATCTGGTTTAAGTGAAAAGTTCTTTCACCTTAAATTGTTGCATATCTTAGATACCCAGGTGGAAATGGTTTTGCATCATGACCAGTGAGGAGCGGTTTGTTGGCTATAGGAAGTTTCTCAACAGGAGATTATCCCACATTGCTTATTATGTAACTTGGTCAGAACATTAACATTTTGTGAGTTATGGATCCTGTCAATGAAAAACATGGACGCCATTAGGCGGGCAATTTTTTTTCATGTGGCATTAGTAAAACAAATTGTACCCACTCATCCTGAAACTTTTTCGGAGCATTAAACAATTATATGAGCCTCGCTCTGTGAAAAGGGGGTTTAATGCATGTGCGTAAAGTAAGCAACGAACAAGGCCTTGTAAAAAAAGGTGAGCGAACTAGGGCCATCTTTGTCCTCTTGTTTAAACATGCACTCATATAAAAGAATATGTTGCATTAGAGGATTTCATACCCTATATATACATAATTGTAACACAAAACATTATTTCCATTATTTTACTAAACTAAGTGCAATTAATAGAATAATACGGTGTAGGATTTGCATTCCGTGTACAAAAAAAAAAATCATGAACACTGTAAAGTGTTCTTTATTTTTTCCGTCGTTTTTATGCCTCAATATCCATCAAGTCATTTAATTTGTTGCAGATTAAAAGAATAAGAAACGAAGTTTCACATTCAAGTACCATGAAGATCACAACTGTTCTATTCAAAGAATACATTATGGATGTAAAGAATGCTCTGAAGCTTCAATCTTTTGATCAGTATCGATCAGCTGATCAGCTTCCCTACTTGGAAAGTGTAAGACAAACATTCTTTTTCTTTTTTTTTCGAAATAATATTTAATCATAAGTAAATATATACTCTTATCACCAAAAGAAGTGGTGAACGGGATCCTAAATAACAGTATCATTGTTCGAAAAGAATTTGAATGCAATCCGATTTGAAACAAAAATGAAATACAGGTACATTTGTGACTTACTGGTATGATTTGACATATTATTATGTATTCGTTGCAAGCGTTAACACAATTTTAACTATTTTAGAGCCTATCTTTATGGTTAAGACATTTTCTACATTTTAGTTAGAAAAAGACGGGCAGCGATTAACTGTAGAAGACGAAATAGGAGCAAGAGAAGAAACACTTGTCGCCGTCAAAGAACTTATAATATCTTTAAAGAAACAGCTTGAACAGACTCAGTCTCTCAATGAGGCAAATTCAGAATCGATAATTGAAAACATAAAAGAGGAAATAGCGCAGTTAACTATGATCGAAAAGCAGAATTTTCGACAAATAATTGAACGTTTTAATGAAATAGAAAGACATTTGGAAAACTTGCAAAACGAGTACTTGAAGACAAAAGGGATGTTAAGTAAACACAAAGCGAAATTAGATAGCATAGAATTAACATTGGAGTTGCACACGACGGAATTATGCAATATTTCACAGGTACGTTTAATTAGTTAATTTCGTAAGATATATGTATGTAAGTACAACAAATGGGCTTTTTAAGAGCCGTCTGTCTTCACATTATTAAAGTTAGTTCGACTTAACGAATGGTGTATGGTATGTTTGTCTGCTGTGCACGCACCTAAGAATGTTCACAACAATCGATGATATGTCGAAAATGACCCCATGGAATTTCCCGAAAACTATTGTTAAGTCGCATCATGGCTGGCTGATTGTAGCATAGACTAAGTGTTCTTAAGTACGCAATGGAATTGATATGCGTTTTATGCCAATACGCTATGTTACGCGACTTATATTTTAAATTTCCTAAAAAATTTTTCTTAAATATATTTAATTTGGAAGTATAGAAAAAGCACAAACGACCTTCGAAAACAGGTTAACATAAATTTACACAGGGTGAGTATTTCATAAGTGATAAAATGAATTAAGAAATTCGCATTGTGTTAGGAACTCATTGGAAAGGAACCGATCAATAGCGTATAAGCTCGTTATAGCACTTTAGGCTCGGATATTGTAAAACAAAGTCTTCTTAATACACTTTTGGAATGTGTACTCAGGACCTTCAACTTTCGCGGATGAGTCATGTGTTGACGCCCCATTCTGTCAATAATGTGATTGCAATGACGTTTATTTATTTCACGATGAGTGTTGTCAATATGTAGCGTTCGTTGTGTTTATTGTTTGTTTATTATGTCATTGAATCATTGTTGTTTTAGTGATAAGAATGTAATTGATATCGATTTATATAACATACATTGCAACTGTACCGCTCATTCTAACTTAGCAGGGTGAAACCCTGGCGTTACTTAAATCGTGCAGTCCATGAACCCGAGCCTAAATTCTAATCCTAATTTCATCTATAATATTTTAGGAAAAATGACCGGTTATATATATAAAGATAGACACCTATATATGAGGTACACTGTATATACATATTGAAGACATGTCTCAGTTTAAAATTCCATAATAATGGGCATGCTTTTTTTCTCTTTTTTTTAAGAACGTGACAACTTTGGCAAGGGATATAAAACCAATTCTTGAAAAGACTGCACGGAACAACGAAGGTACTGTGGATCTTTACGTAACCGTTTAACTGACTTAAAAATACGCATGTTACAATTCGTACACGGATAATAAACGTTTTTGTATTCAACTTTCAGTTGTGGAAAGATTGGAACAGAAATTTGACGAATTTGGAAGACAGTTAAAGCGTCTTGATGTTCCAGGTAAACACCAAACAACCTAATACATATCGACAATTTCTTATATTAGTTTTAATTTCTTACCCTGCTCATAGATATAACCTTTCTAATTCAGTGACCTTAACTCATTCGTGCATGATATGTTCGTGTGTGCTGTATCGTATTGTTAGAGTATGAGTAACTTGCCATACATAACGGACCCTCTATTTTTAAATAAGATTAACCTCATGCTGGTGGAAATGGATGTTCGTTATATTAAGTAGCAAATGGTTCTTAGCATTTAAATGATATAATTATCATCAACTCGTTAATGTTTCATTGCTTTTACGTGTTATGTAGGTATGAAACTTATTATCGAACTCAACACGTCCACCGGTGCAGAAACAGCCTCAGAGTTGTTAGTGGAATCTTCGAACGGCATCTTGCGTGATCGAGTTCTTACGGAATTGCAAAAATGTCTGAAATCAGCTTTAGATCAAATTTGTAAAGGTTTGTTTTGCATGTATGTTCGAAATATATTTCGTTTAAAATATAATCGGATAGTTTTGCACCACCAATCATAGAAGGAATGTTTTCACCGTCTTCGAGTATTGAGTATAATCGATTAAGTACATGAACTGTATAGTAAGATTAAACATTTTGAAATAAAAACGAAGTAGACAGAGGATAATAATCATAACTTCGTTCTTTTTTCAGATGGAGTTCAAATCAAATATGTCAAAAATGAGTGCATGGCAATATATTGTGGATATCCAAATATGAAGAGTTGGTTAGCATTTCTACGGAAGTATTTGAATAGAGAATTTGACCAAATATTTTTACCGGTTCAAAATCATTTGAGGGACTACATCGGATACGAAGATCTGGAGTTGAATGTGGTGATCT
Source organism: Dreissena rostriformis (assembly GCA_007657795.1). NCBI lineage: Eukaryota > Metazoa > Mollusca > Bivalvia > Myida > Dreissenidae > Dreissena > Dreissena rostriformis. Next base: position 54,078 of record VMBQ01003529.1, on the reverse strand, counting down.
ATGAAGAAGACTTCGCAATATCTGTCCAGTCGATATGTAAATATATTCTTTAATTATACTCCTTGTTTAGTTGGGTTTTTGCGCCGTTTTCATCAGTATTTTAGTCATATTACGGCGGCCAGTTAAGGAACTTACACTCTTACTCGGATAGCTGGTTTACCAGTAGTAACTGAACATACGTAAGCCAGTTAATGAAAACTTCCCTACTTGAAATAGAGGTAGGAGAGAATAGTATTAGAACTATGTCTAGACCAATCACTAAAGATGTTATGTGGCCGAGCCGGTGATCGAACCCGCAATGCTCGGATTTGTAGTCCTGCGCTCCACCAATCGAGCTAGGCAGTCGTAAAAAAAAAATTACTTGATATTTTTATTATAAACAAGAAAGCTTGCAATCAATTTCACTATATTTGTTATAATTTTCATGTTTGTTATGAAGTCCTTTTATATTATATATCTTCTAGTCTATCAGCTGGACACACAATTGATGGATGCTGTAATGTTTGCAGAACCACTTGAATTGGATAAAACTCCACTAGACAGTAAGAAGAAAGCACACACTATAGTATCGAAGATTTAATTGTTATGCATGTTGATTCTAGATTTATCTGGAAGCAATCTATTTAATTCGCGTAAAATATTGGCATATTTGAGAGTAAACTATTGAATAACTATGAAACTTTCTCATGCAGGCTTATCGGATAGTGTACACAAATGTTATTCTAATTCATTATTAAGTAAATGTATTTTTCTGCGCAAGATATGATTCTTCAATGATAAGGTTTTGAAGCGTTCGCTAAGTCATATTTCTCAATTTGCCGTGCCTCATATACTATTAACATGTCGTGAGTAAATGTTAAAAAATGTTACTTTACTATTATAGACATTGGTGATAGTAGTGAGGAAACCACGAATCGAGAAAAAAGTGAAGGTCTGGCTGACGTTTCTTCCGCACAAGAAAGCAAAACCTGGCTTAAGGCGAGTATTGGATTAAAACATTACAAAATATGCATGTTTGCCACTGTCGTCATTTTGAATGACATTCCTTGAAATAAATCACATTTTATTTTAACCTATTGTTTTTGCTTATTCAGATAAATACATCTGATGCACTCTGTGTTCGCACAGAACACACATCAACAATGGTGGGTCTGGCAGACGTTTTCACCGACAAAGAAACAGAATTTTATGGTGAAAAAATCGTGCTTCAATCGAATGTTCTTCATGGACGTGCGCAGCTGAAGATATTAAAGTTGCAGGACTGTACTTGTGAATGGTTGGACCTTTCATCATGTCACAATCTGGAAACGATAGACCTATATAAAGGAATCACACTTCAACCTAATGACTTTCGGGGACTTGCGCAGCTGAAGATTTTAAATTTGAAGGACTGTACTTGTGAAAGGTTGGACCTTTCATCATGTCATAATCTGGAAACAATAGACCTATATAAAGGAATCACACTTCAACGTAATCCTTTTCGGGGACTTGCGCAGCTGAAGATGTTAAAATTGCAGGACTGTAATTGTGAATGGTTGGACCTATCATCTTGTCGCAATCTGGAAACAATATACCTTAATAAAGGAATCACACTTCAACGTAATGCCTTTCTGGGACTTGCGCAGCTGAAGATATTAAAGTTGCGGGACTGTAATTGTGAATGGTTGGACCTATCATCATGTCACAATCTGGAAACAATAGACCTTAATAAAGGAATCACACTTCAACGTAATGCCTTTCTGGGACTTGCGCAGCTTAAGATATTAAAGTTGCGGGACTGTACTTGTGAAGGGTTGGACTTATCATCATGTCACAATCTGGAAACAATTTACCTATATAGAGGAATCACACTTCAACGTAATGCCTTTCTGGGACTTGCGCAGCTTAAGATATTAAAGTTGCTGAACTGTACTTGTGAAAGTTTGGACTTATCATCATGTCGCAATCTGGAAACAATAGACCTATATAAAGGAATCACACTTCAACGTAATCCTTTTCGGGGACTTGCGCAGCTGAAGATGTTAAAATTGCAGGACTGTAATTGTGAATGGTTGGACCTATCATCTTGTCGCAATCTGGAAACAATAGACCTTAATAAAGGAATCACACTTCAAGGTAATGCCTTTCTGGAACTTGCGCAGCTTAAGATATTAAAGTTGCGGGACTGTAATTGTGAATGGTTGGACTTATCAGCATGTCACAATCTTACATGTATATACCTTCGTGGTAAAAGAATCGTGCTACATATGTTCGTCTTATCATCACAACAAAATCTGAAAAAAATCCTTGGTAAAGGAACCCCGGTACCACCGATTGCCTCTCATGGACGTACGCAGCAGAAGATATTATAGTTGTTTTTCTTTTAGTATGAACGATTGACTTATCATTGTGTCACTATCTGGACACTAAAGAACTTCTTTATGAAATCACAACCGAAGGAAATTCATGGACTTGCGCAGCTGAAGATATTATAGTTGGGCGGCTGTGAGTATTAAGGGTTGGATTTATCATCATGTCACAATCTTGAAACAATTGAACTTCGTTATGGAATCAGGCTACACACGAATGCCTTTCATGGATTTGCCCAGCGACATATATTAGAGTTGTGGATTTTGTATTGTAAATATTGGAATTATCATCATGTCACAATCTTGATACTATAGACATCGTTGGGAAAAAAATCTTGCTACAAGCACATTTGTCCTTCATGGACTTGTGCAGCTGAAGAATGTAAATTTGACTTTGAGTAATAAGGTTTGGACGTATCATGACTAATAAACATGTTCTTTTAATAATTAAAAAAGATTGTCCTGTGACACACTGCTGGCGCGAACAAAATCAGTAGTAAATTTGTTATAAATAATAATGTTTTTTTTTATTTTCCAGACCAGGGCTGTTGTTTTTTTTGCTTTTTGTATCTGTAAACTTAAGTTGTCATTCGGGTAATGTATGCTTTTCTTACATGCGGATTTTAATACAGACATGGATATGAGGGGTTTTCTCTTATGGGAATAGTGCATGCTCCTCAAAATCAAATTTTTTGTATTATCTTTAAAATATTGATGATATACTTGGTTATATTGTAAATGCACCATTGTTGTCTATATGCTTTGTGTAACTGTTTTTGAAGTGTTGTACTAATTTAAAAGTAATTGTTTACATATACGAGTATTCCGTGTTAGCAGATGTTGTTATCTCCTGATCTCGTGTTTCTTTCAAAGTTTAAATGTGTGTTTGGACAAAGATAATATGAACCCTGAGGTGAGTGATGTCTACCGAGGCCGTAGGTCGAGAAACTACTTAGTATTACTTAACGAGCAAATTAACTATACGCCGAAAGATTTTGTTATATTTTAATTCTTTAAAAATACATTCGTTAATATAAATGTTGTTGCATTTATAACTTGTATCGTCAATATCAATTAACCTTCTTATTATAATCTAATATAAGTAAAAAATAACCAATTGGATCTTTTATTTGTGCTTCAAATGTCCATAATGCAAAGTAAACTTAAATATGAGAAAAAAAGAAATTACACAACAAACTGTTTCATACATTAATTCTTAATAATTATTGATATGTACATTCATGAAGTTAATGTGAATATAAACAATGTTAAATATGATGACTCCAACAGATTGTAACCGTACATGTTCACAGAAATTAGGTAACCAGATCAAATCTTATAAAACTCTTGTGCCCACTCTAGAGGTCAAATTTGTTACTCCATTTCATTTCGATCTATTTAAAAATGTTAAACGTATTTGAGTTATTTACATGTCAAGACTATATTATATGATGTTGTATTTATCTAGTTAAACGTTTTACATAGAATCTATATTTCTTTCATTTATTTTAATCAAGAACAAACGCCTCTAGTTAATGATAGCCATATTCTCTTGATTATAACAAAGCAAAAACACAATTATATTAACATAGCATAATTATAGCAAAGTTAACTACTGTTAAATCGATGCCATTATATCAGATACAATTTCCCTATCTTTCTTTTTTTTTTATCTGGATGCGAGTTATGACGAAATTCAAGACAAAGATGTACACGTATTCATTCATACATATCTATTATGACCGAGAACCCAGAACAGTAAAGGTAATAAGCATTAACATATCTCGATTACTGGGTGAGGCACGGGTGGGGACGACTCTCATCAACTGAACCAAAACATGTAATACCGATGCATCCTCCAGTCAGTAGGAAGTGACGGAACAATCATGACCAGTCTCACTTTCTTCTAGTCGGCCTCTTGGTTGGCAAGTTAACTCTCCAGGCTCATTGAGCGGACTGTGCCTCATGACTATAGTTGCGTTCTCTTGCGGCTAAATTCCGCTTAGGCACTCACCTCTGTCCTCACTAGGGGAGTCTTCAACTAGGAGGTGTTGCGGCCCGGGCTACGCTATCGCCAGTCAAGAGGGCAGTAACAGGTTACTGCAGAAAACCCGGAAAACCAGGACCTACCGGATCTTCATAGACGGCCCTATGAAGTGATAGAAACACAGCTGGTTGAACCATATTGCTATCCGCCTGCTGGCGTTCCACCAATGATAATAATATAGTTAATTGTTCCCTGTTCTTCTTTCCCTATTATATGGTTTTGATATCACGGTTAAGAAAATACAGCCAGCGAGGGTAAATGCTGAAGCTGCTCGTTTTCCTAGTGACAACGTTCAGGCACCATCAAGATGCGCAGATATGTTAACTGCGTCGACCCGCACTCCTGATATAGCTACCTATGCCGATTTCTATGGTGATTCGTGGTCTGAAGCAGAGTTTAAGCTATTTTCACCTAATTCTGTAGTCCATAGCGGGGGCATCCAAACCTCACCTATACCATCACATGGTTCCAGGTAACAAAAGCGCAACTACGGATCCATGCGAGCCCTATGCCTGAAGAGCGGGTCCTTCAATTGTGTGTATGGTATTGTATGGTATGATCAAGAAGATAGACAACCCCAATCAAGGTTGACCCTCCTTTTGGAACGGGATGCATAACATACACCAAACACGACTACTACCACCCTCTTTCACCTAATTATGGGGGCTGAGCCATACAGAAATACCTTCTGGTAGATCCCAGAAGGTTTCCCCCTGTCAGATGGTGGTAGATATAGAGGAGTAGTGCTCCTCCTAACCGACCCAGTATGGTCGGCATCCAGACATACCAAATGTGCTCTCCTGCCTTTAACAAACACAAGCGTACCTCATTAGCAGGAGAGCCATACATTACAATTAAAGATCCGCCATCAACATGTACATGTTATAGACATATATACCTCAGCGAGCTTATGGATCTCATTGCTGAGATAATCAATGACCGTGGTCGGCCCTCTGGGTTTCGGGGCCATCTTTTACGAGCAAAATTTATTCCCGGTTCTGACGGGGTAGGAAGTCAATTCCATATGTTACCCTTTAAGAAATATCACCAGTTAAAGAGATCCATTTTGGATCAGGGATCCCCCATTACCTCCAAACCCTGATACCCCGTTCTTCCTTATTAAACAAAACAATCAATCACCACTTCAAAACTCCCCCTTTTACCAAAAAACAAACACAGACAATCCCGTCCGTCTAGCATCCCTTGGAAACTCAAAGGGGCTTGCAACGGGCATAAGCCCATATTGAAATCCCCTCACGCTTATATCCATTCCCTTAAGCGGAGACAGCACGCTAATCAATATGGACAGAAGTCTTATCTCGATTGGGTCCAAAGCCTTAGGCTAATTGAAACGCTCTTGAGTCCATTTCCTGGGTAGAACAAAGACTGTGTGTCTTTTGCGGGAGATATAAAGAATGCTCCCATAGTCGCGGTCGAAACCGTGATGTCACGCCCGCTACACCATATTCACTAAGCCACGGTGACCCATTCTTGGATGTTAAATCAAATATTCATATTCATGCCATACACAAAGGTACACACACGTAAATTTCTGAGAGACACATTGACATATATACACGGAGCTCTTGTGAAATAAAAATCTATTCAATTGAGAAATATAATTAATAATACATCTCTCGGGTCGTGGGAGGAACCACCAAATAAATACAGATGGAAATACGTCTTTTGAAATACTATCTATTAAGATATTTACGTTTAAGAACCGGTCCTAATACTGGTCAATCTATACTCGAGAGGATGTGAGCTTGAGAGACATTAGACGGCTCATTAAAGAATGCTTTGATGTAATATTCCTGGGGGACTTTAATACACATCACCCTGCTTTGAGTTCCACCAATGCAGATACGGCTGATCGGACGGTTAGAGACTGGCTGGAGGTGAATGACTGTGTTTCGCTCAATGACGGTTCTCCTACCAGACTAAACCCCCGAAATAGGTTATCATCATGTATATACCTGACTGGAACTAGTGCCGAGATAACCAGTACTTCTGTTTGGGACACAGTTTTCGACAATTTCGGATGTGACCATTTCCCACAAATAGTGACTGTGTGTACTATCTTAAACCACGAACTAGTACCCATAGTTTCGAGGGGGGGGGGGAATACAGTTTTTTAGGAAGATAGGAACCTGTAAATTATGTCAAGATCATATCCCTTGCAGATAGTCCTTCATAGCATCCCAGAAAATTATGCACTAATCTAAATAATAATAAGCTACTGTCCGTAGCAGAATGCAGCATCCCTGTCTCTTCCGGAAATGTAAAAGCCAGAAACCAGTTGCCCTGGTGAAGCGAGGCGTGCTCTTAAGCAATTCAGGACCATGAAAAAGCACTAAAATTACCCTGAACCCCCCCACCCCCCTCCGCAAATCTTCTAAATTTTAATTCCAATGAAGCGGGTTATTTTGGAAGCAAAAACTCAAAATTGGAATGAATTGTGTGAATCAGCAATTCTATAAAAAAATAGTAGAAGTGACGTTTGCAAAAATTCATAGAATTTAAGGAAATTGTTTCAAAACTATACCGCTACTTAAGTTTAAAGGGAAATTTACAAATCCAAAGGGAAAAGGATCATATTTGGTGTTAGCATATACAATCGGTCTCCAGTCATTCAAATCTTACAAAACTAGTACGCCTCTGAACTTGCCATTCACATTACTAAAACTTCAAAAAAGCAATAAATAGTAAGAGTAACTCCGCCGTGGACCCTGATAGAATATCCTATTTGATGTTCAAACACATGCAAACCATTACTCTAAATATCTTGCTAAACTAAAACTTATTTCATAAAGTTTACAGTTCATGCACGGTCTCCCGCGAATGGAAACAAGCCACATTGAATTCTATCTAAAATTAAATAAAGAAAAAAATCCTACCGTACAATAAGTCTAAACTTGCATGCTGGCAAATTATTAGAAACTGTGGTTAAAAACATATACGAGCATTTATTAAAACTAATAACGTATTTAACCCTTTGCAGTCTTGCATTAGGAATCTTTAGATTATCTAGGTACATAACAAAATAAAACCTTCTCCTCTAATTCAAGGCCAATCAGTATCAGCAATATTCTTTTTAACTATAGGCGGCATTTATGCGCGATTTAATCTAGACATTTGAAATCTTCAAGAAACTGGCTGATAACACTGTTTAGAGCTTCCATTACCTCAGAGCTTCCTGGAGGGCAGGAAAATATAGGCCATGGTCAATGGAAGTTATTAGATGAAGCAACAACAGACCGCGATGCCCTCCGTAATATCCATATTCATGTTCTTTCTCATGGTCGATGGCCTCCCCTAAACAGTCAATAACTCAGGAAAAGTTATCTTCCAGTTTGCCGATGATTCTTGCACATTGGCAAATGGTTTCTAAAATGTCAAGTGTCAAGCCAGCAGAAAAGGCTTCAATCAAGTTAAGACTCCATTTGGAAATGGTTTATTGAATAGGGATTTAAAATATCTCTAACACAAAACAGATTATGTACTGTATGGCGACACAATTTATCACTCTTTGGACTTAAATTTAAGCGGCACCAAACTTATCTAATAAAAGTGGTGACATGTGTACGTCTGCACTGAGATAAACAATCAAAATTCCTTAAACACTTAACGTATTTGCTGAACGGTGCGAAGGGGAATTTAATGAGAATGCTGAGAGACGCAGGTGTTGGTTTAGATTGAGAAATCGTCGTTTTTCTCCCTTATACGTCCAATGATAGGTAACGGAGCCCAAATCTATTCATGTGCATCGTCAATACAAAGCCCATATAATTGCTCCGAGGATCCTGAACTTCACACCGAATGTAATGTTTGAAGAGGGGGTCTGGATGCTGCCCCTTTCCTTGCTCTGCAAGGACTAATACCGGACTAGAGCTATTTCCCTGTATGGTTCAAATCCATTTATTTGACAACAAAGTACGGTGATATAATAGTTATAAAGCAAGTAATGTGACTTTCTTTTTATATTCAATCAACAATCAATTGAATAATGTCCAAAATAAATCCTGTGGAAATAAATCTAATAAAGCATATAACTTCATTCAATCATAACTAATCCGCATTTAAGTATAATACGCCTTCGAAAAAGCATTTGCTGCTGACAAGCACATTATTGATGTTGTCAATCAGTTTTAGCTATACAATTATTTTTTTCAGAACAATACCAATGTATTGATTGAATAGTTAAGAAAGTTTGGTTAGCAGAATGCTTACATTGGCCTGGATAATTTAACGTTCTGTTCTCAGGGTCAAGGTAAGCATTCATGTGGGTAGCAGAGCTTCTCACATATGAAGATATTGACCACAAACGTTCCATTTGGCATAGCGCACCAGGTTGTTTTGGGTAGTGGTACTTGCAACAAAAAAATCAAAGGCGTTACACCAAACCGTCAATTTCATTGAATTCTCGGTCAACATCAGAGCACAGCTTCAAATACACGAACACAACGCCCTGAAAATAACACATTAACATCGGGAACAAAAGCATAAGTATTCATGTGACAACTCCTCATACAACTTGACTTTTGCAGATTTAACCCTCTACGCACACAATAGGGACTGAGTGAGACCGCACTCCACCTTTAAGAAAACCAGGTACCGTGACTTCAAGATTAATTTTAATAGAAGTTCATAATATTTTGCGGTATTTCTACTTGTTTGATCGACCTGCAATTTTGTTTGTATGGTGCAAATAAGTTAATAATGATATTGATTCTTTTCATGATCTCATCATTTTGATTTGTTCCAAATACGACCTGATTAACGAAAAAAACACCATATGCTTGACTTCGGTGTTAAATTTCGAATTCGGTTAATTCCACATACATGTTAAAGTTCGAACCCAACGCGGAGGATCATATTTTGAACAAAGCGACAGTTTTAAACAATGGTTTATTCATTTATGAGGATAATAAGTGCAATATGATATTGAATTGATCGAGTCAAATTATTTCGAAACTAATCTTATTCGATTAATTGCATCGGAATTAGACAACACATTCTAGATTGATTATGATAACTCATATTATGCTTGGAATCAAATTATCACGACTTGAATTAAACCAGTATATTGATGACGTCATGCCTTGTGTCCCACTGAAGACTAGGAAAGGAACAGGAATAACAACGAAACGTAAACAAAATGTTCTGTTTTTGCTGAGAAAAACACATAATGCAAACAAATGAGTACAATGTGCTACACAAACTAATGACGCCCGTTGTATATTTTTTCTTGAAGTATTTATATACATGTGATATAGCATTTGTCGAAGTGTGTATATGGTTTTAAATTCAAGTAAATTTCAGTGTAAATCTCGAGTTGCATAGGTATTTGTATAGGTATGTTAAAAACTGGTATATATAAGAGGTCAACACACGACGCTACCAGTGCACAATTTATTTGACCTTAATTTAATTTGTTACTAACAACTGTTTTTACATGTATACATCGAAATCATCTAAACTAGTTATAGTACTGAAACAATAAAGGCTGATAAAAACATTTTGTCTACACAAGTTATTTAACACGGGTCGTTTGAAAGCAACATACAACGCGCTTTTGTAATTAAATGCTGTTTTGAACGCTACGTCAGTAATACGCGTTTAACTAAATAATATATAAAAATCATTACAATTTTTGTGTGTGTATTTTTTAGTATTTCGATTGATGACTTTTAATCAACGAAATTATATATAACATTTTTCGGAGTCAGGAGTATTATATATTTTTATTTGAATATAATGAATACAATGTTTTTCAAATGTGAAATGTTTTTGAAAATTCTAATTATGCTAAACAAGTCTCAATAAATAATTTAACCGACAAGCATTCAAAATCTTGTGTATGTTGTGAGACTTAAATTCATGAACCGTATCATTAAAGACAAACACTCTCTTTACTTAACAACACGAGCCCGGCATACCAACCGCTACATCTAAGACCTAGTCCGTCTTTGCTCCGAGGGCTTTACAAAACATGTTTTCGTTCTTTAAGCGATGACTTAGGCGCTACACCATAGCTGATATTAATTTCACATCATCATTTGCGCACACTCTGATCAAATCGGCCACATCCCGTAAGAGGTTATCTATGCTTTCCGATCTATTCCGAGCAGTTACGATTGAATCTGCCTATAACCACACTCTGTACACTCTGGGCCAGCAGACGATTCATTCCATACATCTGTCTTACGAAGGTTACGGAGAAAGTCGATGTATCACGATTGCCAATAACGGCTCTGATTTATTCAGCATATTCTGACGAGCGACTGGTTTATCACGGCTTGTTCCGACTAGTTACGATTGGTCTATTACGGAAGTTAACACACCCAACAGACATATTGAAACGAAGCGAAATCTGTTTGACTTTGGAAAATTCAGAAATGTGAGGACATTATATTGAACAAAGCGACTGTGGACAAACAAGGTTTGTTTGAAAATTATTATTTAAAAACAAACTTGAAAAAGGAAGTTGAAATGATTAATATTTTATGCTAAACGTGTTACATATAGTTTTTTTCTTCAGAAAACTGATCTCTAGCTTCCGGGTTAGTAAATGGTTGTATTTGAGTCGCTAATTCATTGAAATATTATCACCGTTTGATTATTAATACTTACATGACATGATACGCCTACTGAACGCATCCGTTTTATAATAAGGGCTTGACAAATTGAAAAGTAAATCAAACGTTTTACGGGGACTTGTTCTCCGAATGTTGCATTTTTATGTTAGCAAATAAATTCTCTATACTGACATATTTAAACATCGGGACACGCTGCAGTATAGCAGCTTGAATATACTTTTATAAATAGGTTTAGTTCAACAACGGGATTTGAACGAATGTCCATTTGTTTAAAGAGCTCTCAGCTGAACCATTCGGCTATCCCGACTATGAAATGAATCAGTGCATTTTATACCTCATATAAGCAACCCACGAGATGTAGCATGGGGTTGCATTTGGGGCTAGTTGCATCAAAGTCCAGGTCACTGTGACTAAAAAAAGAAAAGCGTTCGCACTCGATGTCTTAAATGCAAGATTTTGCTAAATTATTGATGAAAACACGCTTTATTATTTTTCTAATTTCCATGGTTATACGATGGATAATTATTAATAAACCAACATATATTTATAACATGTTTCATATGAGTTTAATTGTGCTTCTTAGAATATAATGCATACATTCATTTTCGAATCTATGAAATTTGGTTTGAAGATCGTATTTTTTTTCCAAACTGTGAACAAGTCCCTTTACAAGTATATATTAACTTTTTATCAACTTCAACAATTCACATTCAAACATGACTTTGTGGGCATTATATCAGTTAATTGACAGTTCATTAACATAATACTCTCAAAGTAGAAGAATATTCGATCGCGCCTTCTTAAGACACCATGTTTAGAAAGAAGAATTATACAAATTTTGCGTTAAAAGCGCCTTCGAGTGTACCGTACTTTAAATCGGGAACATAAATGTACTTTGCAACGGTTTAACAAAAAACACACCTGACATAGTACAATGACAGGCGAGTGTACGTTGTACTACTACCTGTAATACGATCTACCCGTTAAAGGGACTGTCAACCACGAATGACGAAAAAAGAAAAGTTCTAAAATACCGTATTTTTTTGTACAATTATTAGTTTATATTGATTAAAATATCACGACTGGTATATGACATTACTTGAAAAAAAGTTGTTAAATTTTCATATTTTCAGTATATTCGGTAATAAATTCTACTGGGTATGTCTACCAGGTAACTACCAGTTAACTATAAATAACGCAAGTAGATTGATCATCATCGTCATGTGGTAAACCCAGGAATGCAAATTGTGCATGCGTAGTGAATTTGTTAATATTTTTTTATATAAAATGATCAATCTTCTTACGTTATTTATATTGTGTATATCGTTATGTCACCTATTTTCGCGATGTTCTTTTGATTTCACATCGTGAAATTTTTTTACCGAATATACTGAAAATATGAACTTTTACAAGTAATGTAATATACCAGTCGTGATATTTTGATCAATATAAACTAAACTATTTTCGCGATGTACTTTTGATTTCACATCGTGAAATTTTATTACCGAATATACTGATAATATGAACTTTTACAAGTTATGTAATATACCAGTCGTGATATTTTGATCAATAAAAACTAATAATTGTAAAAAAAATACGGTATTTTAGAACTTTTCTTTTTTCGTCATTCGTGGTTGACAGTCCCTTTAACAAAAATAAACGCAACTGAGCATTACACGACAGCTTAAAGTTTAATATTATTATGGTAAAATAGTTGCTTTTATATGAACATGTGTTACACCGAGACGGGTAACGTGATCTGGTTTATAGTTTGTATCATATATCTTATACCATATTTTCAACCTGGTCCATGATATATCTTTTTGCAAAACATTCGACATTGATGGTGTGAATATCCAACTTCACACAATCAGCGATTGCGATAGTAACCATCGGAATGCCGCAACCATGGAATATTGACTTTGGTTTTGTACCTTCTAATCCATGAAAAACAACCTCACACACACAACAAATTATGAATTACATGCCATATTGACATCAGTATAATGTATACATTAAGGACGTCATTCAAAAGTCCATTTTCTCCAGTCGTTTAATATGGAACGGATTTCACACTAAACATACGGAATTCTAACCTGTTCTTCTGTATTTGCTTCCAAAAATGCACCAGTTTTTTAGTAAGATTATATATAGGTATATAATTAAAACCGTGTTATATGCTGTAAAGTTAGTTTTGATTCGGATTTTGAAGCCCCCGAAATGTACTGATGCCGAAGGCATATAGACATTGGCGTGTCCGTTCGTTCGATCTTCCGTCCATCTGTACGAGGTTTACCCTAAATGACAAGTTTCGTTTAATATCAATAATGCTAAATACACAGCTTTGATAACTGCATTAATGTTACTCTGAACACATCGAAATAATCTGATCTCATTGAGACCTTCGGCATTGACCTACTTTTTGACTTGGGATGACTCAGACGGTCTAAATTGTTTGGTAACTCCAAAATAACATGTTACATATAGCATCATTACCACCACATGCAATACTTTGATACTTGCTTGGATGTTATATATGATCTCTATCAACATACCTACGTCACCTGGCTTCATTTTGACCTTGATAATGGACCTGCTTGTTTTTCTTAGACTTTTTTCCGTTTTACAAAGACCAATGAAGCAAAAGCAACCAGGCTTCCAGCGGATACATTTAAGTTTATTGAAACGTTCAACTAGACGAGTATGACACATGCATACTTGTAAGGCCCTTCATAACACATAAGAAAATAATTTATTACAAAATAAACACACACAGCTGGGATTTTGAACTTAAAAAGACGCTGTTTATAAAGGTTCATCTGTATCTAAGCAAGAATTTTGGACTTTTTCGGAAAAACTGTCTCTTTAATCTCTTCATATTCCACATTTGATCACAGGAACATTAACACATAAAGCACACATTGACAGTCTTGATTTCACAACTGACAATAATACCATTGTGGCTTCCTAAACCTTTGGCAAACATTCAAATGTGAATGGTTGCTATGTTGTAAGAATTTCTTGTCTGTGAAGTGATAAATATTTTGAAATGTTATGTAAATAAAACAACTATAGTTTTAATTGGCATATATATTTTTATTTAATTGAAATTTTAGAGCTCAATATGTTTGTTGCCTTGAAAGTAATATTAAGCCGTAAAACATTTATGTTTACACTACAGAAGGATACTAGCGATATCTCTTATTTTCCACTTCACTTACCCACACACAGTGTAGAGCGCAGGCCAATCTTAAACCTACGATTTCGTCAACTTTATCTTCAAGGAAGTCGATGGTAATTTAACGTCTCGTATTTCACTGTGCGAAATCTAAGGCTGTGCTTTCGAGCGTAGCTGGCAAGCATTCAAATGTGTTTATAGATGAACACACTTAACAGCCAAACACGTAGTATGGTTGTCTTTTGCGATATTCAGAAATGAGAGTAATACAAATTGTTATGAAAATTTCATAAGGGTTTTTTGCCAAACAAGGTTTGATTTTATTATCCCGGTAGGGTGGCATATAGCAGTCGCACTGTCCGTCCGTCTGTCCGTCTGTTCATCCGGCATTCCATTTTCTAGACTTTTTTCCTCAAAGCTTTCAGATATTGACCTTATATTTGGTGCGTGGGTCTTCCCACATGACTTACAGATGAAATAATAACCGTTTCCGAGGGCTTTTATACGAAACACTGTCAGATATTTAGCTGATTGTTGGTATGTGAGTCTACCTACATTACTTAGAGATGATGTGTGAGTTTCGTTATGGTTCAATGATTTTTGGCAAAGTTCAGTGCCTTGGACTAAGACATGTTCATTGTTATAACCCTTTTTAGGGCCTACATCGGATACGAAGATCTAGAGTTGAATGTGGTGATCTATGAAGAAGACTTCGCAACATCTGTTCATTCCATATGTTATTATGTTCTTAAATTATACGCTTTGTTTATTTGAGGTTTGCGCCGCTTTCATTAGTATTTCAGTCATATTACGGCGGCCAGTTAAGAAACTTAAGCACTCTCACTCGGATGGCTGGTTTACCAGTAGTATCTGCACATACTTTAGCCAGTTACTAAACACTTCCTTACTTGAATCCGAGGAAGGGGATAATGGTTTTGAAAATATTTCATGACCAATTATTATAGAAGTTATGTGGCCGAGTCGGGGATCGAACCCGCTTTCCGAGGATATGTGGTTCTGCGCTCCACCAAACGTGATAGGCAGTCGTAGAAAAAAGTTTACCTGCTATCTTTATGATAAACATGAACACTTGCAATCAATTCCAATTTATATGTTCTATTTTTCATGTTTATTATGAAGTCATTTTATAGTATATTTCTTCTAGTCTATCAGGCTGACAATTGGCGGATGCTGTCAGGTTTTCCGAACCACTTGAATTGACTGAAACACCTTTAGACAGATTTCTTTGTAATGCATGCTTATTCCAGATTTATCTGGAGGCAACCTTATTGATTTTTCATGTCCATTCGAAGACCAACTATTAAAAAAAATAGCTTAGTCAATAGAAATGAACAAATTGCAAAATGTGCTTTTTGTCAGAATTTAGTTTTTGTTGCCTAATTCTACAAGGAAATACATGTTTATTATTTTCAAAACACGTTTTAGATACCCATGTTACAGTGTTTTTTTTAAAATACAGATAACAATTCCGTAGTTCCAAAATGACACTTATAAGAGAGACGAATACATATAGCAAAAATATGTGTGTTAAAATTAAAGTATAATAGAATTGTATTACATTATCCATAGAAAAACTGCCAACGAGTATTTGCACATTTAGGTTCGTTTTCACAACATTTAAATTTGTGAAAGGAATTCAATATAAGTGGCGTGTTAAATGAATGTACATTATAACAAAGCGATTTATTCAATTACAATACGTATTAACATAGTCGACAATGCTTGAAATGATATTTATAAATATGAAACTCTGCTATGAAAACGTGATTGTATAAAAAATGATAGGTTTTCTGAAATTTTGTGAAGAGTTTACATTTACAACTATTGAAATAAACACATTGGAGCAACGTTTCACTTTAATTTTCATTAGTTTAACATATTTCACTGTGTTATGCCAAATACGTGTACCATTAGGCATACACATACAATTTGCATTGGGGAAGAATGTTTGCTGTTACGTTATTTAATACTATAACGATAACAGTGCGATTAAATTATGATTGTATAAACGAGCCGGTCGACCGAGGATGAAATTGAATTGGTTTCTCTCAATTAAAACAATACCCAAAATTACAACAGATTATTCACTGACAAAAACATGAATAACAAAATAAAACCTTCGTCTGTGAACAAAATATTTGGTTGATGAACTTTTGTTGAACCTTTGGAGGACATAAGGATGTGATCTTTGAAACTAGACACGCTTCCTGATTAAGATTCCGCTGTCATGGTCATCAGATTGTTTTGATTGAAATGGTCTAATAGTATAACGATATTGTGAAGCAGAAATAAATCGGGCCAACTTTAAGCTTCAAAATGACTTGAATATAGCTTTTGATGCAACTATATCACAGTAGAGAGTCTTAAAGATCCTCATTTGTTTTTAAATATATTTGTTATTAATGTCCGAATGTGACCAACAGAAGATCGGTTGTCAAGATGTACAACAATGTCCATCTGGTGTAAAGAAAGAAGCAGATGTGGACCGATTGCATTAAACTGATATGTAAAATGTATTCATTTGCTGAAATGTTATCACAAAGTTCAAAACCTATCTACCGGTACCATAGATCGTTATAAATCAAGCCTCTAAGTATAAATACTAAGTTTGTACATGCTGAACTTCTGAACGAATTATACCGGTAGTCTTTTCGGGCTAGAGTGAGGTAAAACTTGTAAATTAAATTTATCCGTGACCATGATGATAAAACTTTACATTTTATTTCAACTTATTGTTTTTCTTATGCAGGTTAATACATATGATGAACGCTGTGTTTACACAGAACACACAACAATAATGGCGGGTCTGGCAGACGTTTTCGCCGACCAAGACATAGCATTTCGTGGTGAAAGAATCGTGCTTCAATCGAATGTCCTTCATGGTCGTGCGCAGCTAAAGATATTAAAGTTGGAGAACTGTAATTGTGAAGGGTTAGACTTATCAGCATGTCACAATCTGGAAGCAATAGACCTTTATAAAGGAATCACACTTCAACGTTATCCCTTTCGGGGGCATGCACAGCTGAAGATATTAAAGTTGACGGACTGAACTTGTGAAAGGTTGGACCTATCATCATGTCACAATTTGGAAACAATAGACCTATATAAAGGAATTACACTTCAACGTAATCCCTTTCGGGGACTTGCGCAGCTGAAGATCTTAAAGATGGCGGACTGTACTTGTGAATGGTTGGATTTATCATCATGTCACAATCTCGAAACAATAGACCTTTATAAGGGAATCACACTTCCACGGAATCCCTTTCGGGGACTTGCGCAGCTGAAGATATTAAATCTGAAGGATTGTAATTGTGAATGGTTGGACTTATCATATTGTCACAATCTGGAAACAATAGACCTGTATAAAGGAATCACACTTCAACGTAATCCCTGTCGGGGACTTGCGCAGCTGATGATATTAAAGTTGGTGGATTGTTATTGTGAATGGTTGGACTTATCATCATGTCACAATCTGGAAACAATAGACCTATATAAAGGAATCACACTTCAAAGTAATCCCTTTCGGGGACTTGCGCAGCTGAAGATGTTAAAGTTGGAGGACTGTAAATGTGAATGGCTGGACTTATCATCATGTAAACATCTGGAAACAATAGACCTATATAAAGGAATCACACTTCCACGTAATCCCTTTCTTGGTCTCGCGCAGCTGAATATATTAAAGTTGGAGGACTGTAATTGTGAATGGTTAGACTTATCATCATGTCACAATCTGGAAACAATATACCTATATAAATGAATAACACTTCAACGTGATCCCTGTCGGGGACTTGCGCAGCTGAAGATATTAAAGTTGAAGGACTGTAATTGTGAAGGGTTGGACTTATCATCATGTCACAATCTGGAAACAATAGACCTGTATAGAGGAAAAACACTTGAACCTTATGGCTTTAAGGGACTTGCGCAGTTAAAGATATTAAAGTTGGAGGACTTAAAATGTGAATGGTTTGACTTATCATCATGTCATAATCTTGAAACAATAGACCTGTATAAAGGAACCACACTTCAGCCCAATTCCTTTTCGGGACTTGCGCAGCTGAAGATATTAAAGTTGCGGGACTGTAATTGTGAAGGGTTGGACTTATCATCATGCCACAATCTGGAAACAATAGACTTATACAAAGGAATCACACTTCCTCGGAATCCCTTTCGGGGACTTGCGCAGCTCAAGATATTAAAGTTGGAGGACTGTACTTGTGAAGGGTTTGACTTATCATCATGTCGCAATCTTGAAACAATAGATATATGTAAAGGAATCACACTTAAACGTGATGCCTTTTGTGGACTTGCGCAGCTGAAGATATTAAAGTTGAAGGACTGTAATTGTAATTGTAATTTTGGTGGAAGTTTGATCCTATCATCTTGTCAGAATCTGGAAACAATAGACCTAAGTAAAGGAATCAAACTTCCACGGAGTCCCTTTTATCGACTTAGCATGCTGAAGATATTAAAGTTAGATGACTGTATTTGTGAAGGTGTGTTGGACTTATCACAACATTACCTACTGGAAACAATAGACCTATGTAAAGGAATCACACTTGAATATAATCCCATTCGGGGACTTAGGTGGCTGAAAATATTGAAGTTGAAGGACTGTTATTGTAAAATGTTGAACATATCATACTGTGTGGATCTGGAAACATTAGACTTATATAAAGGAATCACACTTCCACGAGATCCCGTTACGCGAGTAACGGAGCTTCCACGAAATCCCGTTACGGGACTATCGAAGCTAAAGATAATAAAGATTATAGACTGTAATTGTGAATCGTTGGACGTAACATCATGTCCCAATCTGAAAGAATTACATATAGATTAAAGGAATCACAATTCAACGTTATCTCTTTCGGGGACTTGTTCAGCTGAAGATATTAAAGGTTGCGGGACTGTGATTGTGAAGGGTTGGACTAATCATCAAGTCACAATCTGGGAACAATAGACCTATATAAAGGAATCACATTTTCACGGAATCCCTTTCGGGGAATTGCGCAGCTGAAGATATTTCAGTTGGAGGACTGTAATTGTGAAGGGTAGGACTTATCATCATGTCAAAATCTGGAAACAATAGACCTATATAAAGGAATCACATTTCAACGTAGTCTCTTTCGAGGACTTGTGCAGATGAATTTATTAAAGCTGAAGGACTGTAATTGTGAAAAGTTGGACCTACCATCTTGTCACAATCTGGAAACAATAGACCTATATTAAGGAATCACACATCCACTGGGGCTGTGAGTGTGAAGGGTTGGACTCAACATCATGTCACAATATTAAATCTACATACCTCTGTGGTGAAAGAATCGCGCTTCAACCCTTTGCGGATTTGTGCAGCTGAAGATAATTAAGTTGGCGAGCTCTGAGTGTTAACGGTTGGACTCACCATCATGTTTTAATCTGAATAATATATACCTTCGTGGTGTAAGAATCGCGTTACAACAGAATGTCCTTAGGGGAAAGGTGCAGCTGAAGGTATTAAGGCTGGAGATATGTGAGTGTGAAATGTTGGACTAGTGATTATGTCACAATCTTGAAACTTTAAGCGATGTTGGTGCAATAATGGTTCTAAAACCGAATGCCCTTTTTTGGCTTGTGCAGCTGAAGATATTTAAGTTGATGTTCTATTAGTGTGATGGGTTGGACTTATTAGCATGTATCGATCTGAAAATATAAACATATGTAGTGAAATAATCGCTCTACAACCGAATGCCCTTCCTGGTTGGAGGGATGTGAATGAAAACGATTGGAAAATCTGGAAAAAATAAAACATTTGTGAAAGAATCACGATAAAACGGAATGCCTTTCATTTACTTGCGCAGCTGAAGCTATTAGAGTTATTTGCTTAAAGTTTGAACGATTTTACTTATCATTGTGTCACTTTCAAGAAACTTAATTATGAAATCACACTACAACCGAATGTCATTAATAGACTTGGGAAGCTGAAGATATTATAAATTTGCGGCTGTGAGTGTTAAGGGTTGGACTTATAATCATGTCACGATTTTGAACAAATGGAACCTCGTTATGAAATAAGGCTACATACGAATGCATTTCATGGATTTGCGCAGCTGAAGATATAAGAGTTGTGGGGTTGAAATTGTGTATGGTTGGACTATCATCATGTCACAGTCTAGAAACTATTAACTTCGTGGGGAACACATCGCGCTTCAATCAAATGTATCCTTCATGGACTTGCGCAATTGAAGAATGTAAATTTTGGGGGTTCTAAGTTTAGATGTTTGGACATATCATCACTTAGATCACCACTTTTTATGTTTTTAAATAATTAAAAAAAGATTGTTTACGCGACACACTGCCAGGCAAAACAATAATTAGAGGTAATAAATTTGCTATAAATAAAAATAGTTTCTTTTTTTATTTTCCAAATGTTGTTCGCGATACTTGACCAATATAAACCAGGTGAGTTTTTTTATATATTGTTTATAATAATATAACTGAAAATTATTTCCAAAAATAATTTAGTAAATATAATATAATTAATGTTGCAATTATTAAACTAAATGCTTAACATTGTGTAGTAAGATGTATTAACTTCATCCATGTGATATTCTCACGAAAATATTTTTGTTTGCCTGTCTATGTATATTGATTGCTCTTCAAAATGATGTATATTTTGTAAATAGTTTAAATGCACGTTGTTATTGTATTTGTATGTCAATTAAGATGAGCTGTATAGGCTTAAGTTCAAATAAACTATTCTGTTCTGTATAGTTCAGTAGTCATAAAGTAATGTTTGTTTTTCTCACTTGCGGATGCGTAATACAGACAAGAAATTGGGCGGTTTTCTCTTTGGGGAATTATGCATGCTCTTAATCAAAATGTGATAACTATCCTAAAATAATTAATTATGTACTTGAGTATATTGTACATTCAGATTTGCTGTTCATATGTTTGTGTGTATCAATATTCGAAGACTTGTAATAATTTTGAAGTCTTTGTTTATATATACGAGCAGTCCGTGTTAGCTGATGTTGTTCTGCTCACATATTTCTTTAATAGTTGAATGTTTTGACAATGATACTATGCGCTGTGGTGAGGGCTACGTCTACCGAAGCCGTAGGCCGAGATTGACATTACTTTACGATGGGTCAACATTTTCTTAACACCGGATATTAATATCATTATACGGAACAAACTGTCCTTGAAATAATGAACAAGTCAAACGTGAAGATTTCATATGAAAATCAAGAGCTGATCAACTTTGATATTTGATCACCTAAGAACGAAGGGACTCAATGTGTGCTATTGTGATCATCCTATTTACAGCGTCCGGCTTGCAGTATGCGTCTTCAACCTTACGCGCGTGTTCACTCTAGATGCCACCTTTTCCATCCAATCTTGATAAAACGTGGTCAGAATGATTATGTAGAGAAACTTGGTCAGAATGTTTTTCTGGTCAATATCTAGGTCGCATTTGAATCTAGGTAACGATAATTCATAAAAATAGATCAACTCTTAGAAAAACCGTGTTACCATTTAAGAAGCCGCATTTTCGACTCAATACTGATGAAACATTGTCAGAATGTTAATTCCGGAAGATAATCACGCATGTACATATTGAAATTATTTCATGTCTATACGGAATACTATTATAAATATAAATTAATGAAAATAAAAAGTTTTCTGTACTTGCTTTGAAATATGTCTCTGTACATACTTCTTATCTTCGATATTTTGTGAATTATTTGTTATCGATGTTTTAAACAAAATTATTTCATATACAACGTATTAAATGAAAAGTCATGGTTTAGCCTTAATACCTTTAAAATAAGTATCGTCCTCATTCTCCAAATCGTTGCATTAAAAACAATGTACATATGTATAAGTCTCAATAAAACTGTCTAGTATGTGCTGTTTTGTTAATCTTAATGCTATCTAGGCCGATTTTAATTCTGGAACACTTACGTCAAAACACTAGATCAGCAGGTTAAATCTTTTTGAAAATAAACGTGTTACCATACTGGTGACCACATTTATTACTAAATCTTTAAGGAACTTTGCCTTAATGTTTATTTTGGCATTTTCTATGCCCATTTCGAATCTGAGCCACATTCGTTTGAAAACAAGGTTACCAAGTCAAATCTTAATAAACATTGTTACCTCTCTAGCAAAAAAAAAACGTTTTGTTCAATCTCGATGAAACTTGGTCAGACTGTACGTCTTGACATTTTCTAAGTTGAGTTCCAATCTGGTTCACGTGAATTAAAAAAACTAGGTCACCTAGTCAAATCTAAGTAAAACATTGTTACAAGTATAGAGGCAACATGTATGGCTCAATTTCGATGCAAAGTGATTAAGATGCATATTTCGGCAACATACTTAATTCGAATCTTCATAACTTCCGTCAAAAAACTTAGTCACCAGGTCAAATCTTATGTAAAACAAAGCTACTTCTCAAGAGGCCACATTTGTGACTCAATCTTTATAACACATTGTCAGATCGTTTATCTAGACAATATTTAAACATAGTTATGGTTAAGTGCGCTTAGAATCTAGATCACCATGTCAAATTTGAGAAAAACATTGTTACCACTCCAGAGGCCAAATTGATGACTCAATCCTGATGAAATTCGGTAAGATTGATTATCTTTACAATACGTAGACCGACTTCAAATCTGGGCCATGTGCGTAATAAAACAAGGTCAACAGGTCAAATCTTAGAAATAACTTTTCAGCAATCTAGAACCCACATTAATGGCTAAATCAATATTAACGTTTTGAGCTTGTATCCGCCATTATGTGACGAATCCGAATGTAAACAATGTTTTTTAAAGGGTAAGATACACTAGAATTCTCATCGGCGTTCATTTACGATTGAATTCACATCTACCCTCGTTGCTATAGTCCTTCCCTTTTTTATTTCTTCTCTTTATATTTTTATTATTATTAAAATGTGTGTTTTCAGATGTGTGGTACCACAATTTAACTTTGTGCAGTCAACCAGATTCTTATAATTATAACTAACATACAACTTACTATGCATTATTATTGAAATATATGAAACAACTTGTATGGGTTATATACAGTTACGGGGCTATTTAACATTAGTTTTTTTTTAAATCATCTAGTTAAACATGTTTATATAAACTCCATATTGCCTCTCGGGTTTATGTTAATCTATTGTTTTCTTTGTTTAATTAAATAACATGCAACCTATCACGTTAGGCGGATAAACAATCTAAGTGTGAAAAATAGTTTGTATTGATAACTGACAAAACACATTATGTGGTGGTATTTGGCAAGCTTAATTTAACTACAATCAAGTAACAATGCTTTATCAATGAGGGAGGGGAAAATCCTCCTTGATATGCTTACAGTGTTTAAAATTACTATGCTCCCTCAACATGAATCCTTGTTTAGACATTGACATATCTTGACATAAAATGCTGTGAGCATAGTTCTCTTTATTAAAATTGAAGAGAGAGAAGTATAATATATTCTAAAGTATAGCATTGGTAAAAGTTGCACCCCTTAGACAGTAAATACATTCGACACTCAACATACGTAGCATACATGAGTATACTACAGTTATCGTCATTACTCAACATTCAAAAGTTGGGAACACGGCCATATAAATACACATTTACTTAAATTATTACATTAAATTATAGAGACATTGTCCACGTGTGCCTGGCATTTTAAATGCACTATTAGTTTAAAGTGTGTCTATAAGCCTCAAGAACAATGGCGGGTCTGAATTCTCCATCGACACTTTATATAGTGTTCCAGATAAAGCGTCCTCTCCCTACATTTAAACACCAATCTGCTTGACCCAGAGTTCTCTTAAGCATGATGTTTTATTGCATGGTTTGAATGAAGGAATGGTCTTCTTGTTCGTTTTAATCCATACTAATTGATGTTACTTAGTATAATCTATTAATTTTCTACAATATGTAATCCTTTTATGTTTTTGCAAGTAGCTGGATTATTAAAATGGTATTACTTGATTTAGTTTGTCTATTTGTTTTCGAGTGAGTTATATCTTTACTACGTAACAGGCAATATCGGGTCATATTCTACATCCTGTTCTTATATTGTTTATTAAAAAATTGGACCTTACTTGACATAATTGTGTCCATCTGTTGCATGGTAAGATAGTGTAAAATATTTACAAAATACTACATGTATGTGTCAATTTTAGGAACCGAAATCAGGCAAAAGTAGAACGTATTAACAGCCATAGATATACAAATGGTAACAGGCCCATGGTGACCCTTAAGCGCTCACTTTAGTTCACCCTTGTTCACGGACACCAATCGTTAAAGGCTTGACCTGATAAAAAAAACAAAACATTTTAACACAATTTTAAGAAAGATCAAAATGAACAAGACATGTGTTGATTGGGCATGGATGCCCCTATTCAAATTTTATCTCGAAACTCCGCTTACGTTAAGCACTAACTTAATTGCAAAATTTGAAGTTTTACCTCTTAGCAATACCTTGACCTTTTTGTGTTTAGTTTTCTTACAATTGTCTAGTGGTAAAAAAGTAACTGCCTCAACATGCTCTTTCTAAGACTACTTTGGCCTTTGTGTGACATTGACCTCTTAGGTAGTGAGATAGGTTTACAAATCGAAATTGTGTGTCCTTGTGGTTTTACTAATTGGTTTTATGTTGAAGTAGCGTGATGAATGACGAAGGTACAGTCCGAATTTATTGTTTTATGGCCAGATTTGATGTTTGAAGTCTGCCGTTGACATTTGAGGTAGTGGCACACAGGTTAATGATGAATTGAATTGGTATCTCGTTATTTTTAAATCCATTAATAAATGCTCAAATTCTGGCTGAGACAGGAATTTTCAAGTTGTATAATGGTCAAACCTGATTTTTGACCGTTTCAATTGACAAAGATCAATAAGGTAGGGTGACGGTTTTTAAACACAAAATGCCAGCTACACATTGTTGTCATTTGTGGTGAGTTCTCTTCAAAAAGAATGATGAATGTCAAATGTACAGTCCGAAGAAGCTGTTTTATGATGATATTTGATCTTTGAACGCCTAAGTGTCAACTTGACCTTTGAGGTAGGGAGTTTTACACGTGACTTGTCTTATTTCGAGTGAATGTTTGCCAAGTTAAAATCCATCAATATATGACACAGCTTTTTAAATACTGTTTTTCTATACTTTTTAGCTGTTTAATGGCAAACTTTGAATTTTACCTCTACGTGTGACCTTGACCTTCGAGGTATGGAGATGGTTGTTACACGTTACAAGTTGTTTGATATTGTTTACTATGTGTGCCAAATATTTATTTCAAAATCCTCAAGATAGGACAAATGTATGGCCGGGCAGGAAATTTCATCCTCTTTCAAGTCAAACTTTGACCTTTAACCACAAAACGTGACTTTGACCTTTTAGGTAGAGTAACTGGTGCAGCACGCAATATGTCAGCTAATGATGGTGGACATGTGTGCATAGTGACCTCACATTTTCATCAATATATGGTCAATTTATGTTCGAGATTCTGTACAGACGAATAGACGGACAGTGCGGCTGCTATATGCAACCTTCTTCATAATGAGGCATAAAAACAATCAAACCTTGAATATTAATACAAAAAAAAAACAATACACACAAGTTTACCGACCTATCACGAATAACATTGCAGTCAAGGGGAGTAACTGCGTCAAAACTATATTTACTGTTAAGAGTTGTCTCACATGTTGCATACGCTTAATTTATGACATGAGTTGTTAAAAGGTTTTTCTAAGAGTTGACCTTAGTTCTAAAACGCAAATGACTCAGATTTAACATGACCTTGATATTTACAATATAAACATTCTGACCAAGTTTCATGACGATTGAGCCCCTTGTGGCCTCTAAAATGGTTATACTTTTTTCCTAAGATATTACATGGGGAGATGTTTGCATGTGACGCACATTTGAATTTGGCCTAAAAATGTCAAAATAAACATCATGACTTAGTTTCATCAAGATAGAGTCATAAATCCGGCCTCTAGAGTAGTAACATTTTTTTTTACGATTTGACCTCGTGACATGATCTTGATCCAGATTCAAACACGACTTTAATTGTGTCCGCACGACAACAGCATGGGGTGATCACAATAACTCACCTCGAGCACTTCGTGACTCACAAGAGTAAATATATTATAAAATGTCTGCAACTTATCAATCTTATGGAGGGAATCAATTGTTGTTTGTTTTTTTTCTATTATGCATATAATACTTTAGTGAAGGCTTGGTATATACGGAAGTTTACGCGAATCAATTGTTCCAAGAGTTTGTATCAGTCGAGTGGCTTGTGTGATGACGTATCACACGTGAGGCGGAGCCTCGAATGTGATACGAAATAGCACAAGCCACGAGACTGATACAAACACTTGAAAAAATTGACTAGCGTAATATTCCTTTTATTAGATACAACAACTTATGAAAATAGTTATCAATTGTATTTTTTTGCTTTAACAAAACTTACAAAACAATTACTAAAATGTGACGTCATTAAATGTGACGTCATTAAATGGGTCAAAAAAGAAGTCCGGCTTGTATGGTAATACGGAATCGGAAAATAGCGAGTAGCATAATACGGGATTTATTTCAACGATTGATGCAACCTTTTTTGTTAAAAGCATTAAACAGGTATATAATAAATACTAATATCACATTTTATCAACAGTTGATAACTCTCATATTCACATGGTATTGACAGTGTTGGCAGTTATCGCTGCCCAAATACCATTATAATAAATACAGCAAATACATGCATACGTGTACAGTTCAATGCTGCAGGAACTTTAGGTATGGTCATCTCAACAACATCGGAGAAATAGTGCTCACTTCTACAAGTAAACCAATAATTATCTAATGTATTACATAAAAAGGGTTTATTACAGTTATTGATAAGTATTAAATAATAAAATAATCACGATTATTACGAAAGTTTAAACCAAAGTGTTATCAAAGTCAGGACATAAGTAAATATTAATAAGAATTTTAATAAAACAGAGCCAAAATATCAGTATCTTGAGACTATATACAAATAATGCGTGTGGTTGCTTTCTCTGATAGGAGAGACAACAAGCATCCATTTATTCAAAGATAAGCCGGTAGTCGGCTATGAAACCCTGTTATCCCTGAAGTTCGCCGACGTTCAACAAATTGACTGTCGATTCCCTGAAAACTAGTTAGCGAATGCACTCGAAATGTAGTTTACTTACAAACCCAACATTGTGAACGGGTATTATTGATGCGAAACGAAATTACGATATTACATTTATGTAATTTATACCTGCAACAACATTGTTTTATATCGTTATTCTCAATAACCACTCTAATATTTTTCTCAAATTGCAAAATTATACTTCATTTCGCATCTTATAAGGCATAATCGATGTTAGTTCTATGGGGTCCGCCATGTTTAAATGTTTGCCGAGATAGTATCGTTCAATTGGGATACATACAAAACGAGCGGTTATTAGCGAAGATTTGCTCTCTAAGTGTACATGAACGCACTACTGGGTTGACCTTGTTATTCGGTCATCAAAGCAATCGCGAGATAATTATTAAGTAAGACAATAAATCATTCCTTCCTTCCTACGATCAATCCGTGCAGCTTTTATCCTGCACTGCGGCATAACCACAAGGGGGATGGAACGGTGTAGGGATGATATAATATGGTGTGTTTGACCTAAAGTGCCAAAAGCCAAAGTCATAAATAATAAAAGCAAAATTTTATTTGACGCATTTTAATTTTCTGAAAGCCATAAATCAATGCCCAACATTGTTGCAATACAATAATGCAATTCAACAACCTTGTCATGTAAACGTAGCTAAGGCATTGTGAGCTCGATAAACAATAACAACTTTTTTCATTGAAAATCGTACTTTGGAGAATGTAAACTTCACAAAATTGTCAAGAGACGAATTGACAACTGACGTCACGTGCACTGAATGGCAAAAGGTGGTGCTATTGATATAAGCTTGTAAAAAAAGTTTTGACACCGTCGTAGCTTATATTGAACATAATTTAATCTGTAAAATATTGTGTTACTAATTGATGTCAATAAAATACATTTCTATGAAAGAAAATTCATTTGGAAAATGACTGTTGATTGATAATGAACTGTACTGAACACAAAATATTGCAATGGTCGGTATTTGTGTGGTGTCCACACAAATGTTTTTTAAATTAGTTGAAATTATTTCGTTCTTTGTAGAGTGAAAAGACGAATTTATTTCAGAATAAATTTAAGATTATGTATAAAAACAAAATATAATTAAAAAACAAACAACAAATAAATCGATTATATGCCCGCAATACATTATCAATAGTTGGAACCTGCTAATGCATGGAAACAAAACTAACATTGTTACACAGTTCTTGACTTCTTAAATGGTTTTAATTAATTGTTTGCACCCATCCTGACCTCTTCGTTAGAAAAGATAGCTCCTTTGTTCAACACAGACCGATTACCTCGTTATGATAAGATACTGTTAAGACAATTTACGATCTCTCAGCCCAATGGAAGGGACATTTTCACAGATTATGGCATGCATTGAAGTTTGTCATTAAATGCTGTAAATTGATATAAACATTGGAACTAAAAAGCTCCTATAAAAGACAAGAATTCAATTAAAGAAAGAAAAAAGTTATCTGCAACTGGGCTCGAACCACCGACCCCTGGAGTAAAAGTCTAACGCGTAGACCACTCGGCATTCCGTGCCCACACAATGAGTAGTGTATTTTATACTTTATATAAGCAATCCTCGTAGTGTCACAAAATATTACGATAACAACATAACTCTCCAAATTATTCAATTGTTTCGCGTTGCAACGCTTTATAATTTTCAGGTTTTAATTCGTCAAAAGATGCATATTATGGATATTTTAGAGCATGGTAAATGTTCAGTATTACTGTTACCTCACAAATTTCATAAATACAACGAAAATGTACGAATTTGAAACATTGTTTTTAAATTTTGTCAATTTACCAAAACGTGAAATGTCTTTTAATAACGTCATTCAGAGGTTTGAAAACCTCGACAAGCTTACAATAAAGTGGCGAGGTCGTCCGGTCGCGAATTGGTTTGCACAAGCGCTTCTCACCCAGGCGACCGGGTTCAGTCCTCAATCACGACCCATGCGAGCTTGTTCGATAGTCATCATACCGGACAGGTAAATAACTCTTCTACTATGGTGTTCACCGATGATATTTACGCAAATATTAACAAAAACATGGTTCTCCCAAGGATCTCACACGAAACCATGTTTTAAAACCACGATTTCGGTAAGTTAAACACTCTTTCCGAGCGGGTACCGTATCCCCCCCCCCCCTGTTATTAAATATAAAGATGATATAATTACTATAAAACATTGCTTATAAGGCATTTAGCAAACATTATTATTGAAAGTGCAAAACAAAACAAAATAGTTTGTCATTTTATCAAGTAAATTTACTTTATATTAAGAGTTTTTTCGTTTATGCTATATAATGAGGTTGTCAATAGCTAAAGTTCCGATATTCCCAAAGTTACCAGTTTTGAAAGAACAAGTAATAGTTCCAAGAAAGAAGTATCAACACAACATTTGTTTGACTTGTTTCTGACAAAACATATTAATTTATTACGGGGATATCAGTATGTTACGTAAAACAGGTACCACAATACCCCTTTTACACATAAAACAGTGATATCATTCTCATTGTATATTGCTTATATGACATTTATAAATCTTTTATTGGAAAGTGGTACCCAACAAATAAGTTGAGTTAAAAAAAATAACGTTCTATAACGGGGATTAGTTAATTCTACACATTGAAGCTGACACTCGCACTTTACAAGATCACGTTTCGGCTTTGGAAATGGCATAAAATAAACGCATTCAACTAATCAGTATGGATACCGACTGTCTGATTTCCATAAATCCTATTGACATCGTTAGACGATGTTTATTTACGTTTTTTGACGACAATGAACGAAATTCGCTTAAAAATAATGTCAACCTTGACATTCAGTTTGTCGGGGGAAAATTGCGTACACACCGATAACAACCGTTTTGCAGATGTATCGCTCACTGATTGGTCCATCGATATTTATGTAAGAGTTTGATTGACATGTGGCGAAATGTTTATTACTTACTAACATCATGGCGTCATAAAGCACAGGTGGCTGGTCATAAAAATTAAACACAATTTATGTTACCGCCATGTCTTTTCTTGGAAGTNCAACATGCTCTTTCTAAGACTACTTTGGCCTTTGTGTGACATTGACCTCTTAGGTAGTGAGATAGGTTTACAAATCGAAATTGTGTGTCCTTGTGGTTTTACTAATTGGTTTTATGTTGAAGTAGCGTGATGAATGACGAAGGTACAGTCCGAATTTATTGTTTTATGGCCAGATTTGATGTTTGAAGTCTGCCGTTGACATTTGAGGTAGTGGCACACAGGTTAATGATGAATTGAATTGGTATCTCGTTATTTTTAAATCCATTAATAAATGCTCAAATTCTGGCTGAGACAGGAATTTTCAAGTTGTATAATGGTCAAACCTGATTTTTGACCGTTTCAATTGACAAAGATCAATAAGGTAGGGTGACGGTTTTTAAACACAAAATGCCAGCTACACATTGTTGTCATTTGTGGTGAGTTCTCTTCAAAAAGAATGATGAATGTCAAATGTACAGTCCGAAGAAGCTGTTTTATGATGATATTTGATCTTTGAACGCCTAAGTGTCAACTTGACCTTTGAGGTAGGGAGTTTTACACGTGACTTGTCTTATTTCGAGTGAATGTTTGCCAAGTTAAAATCCATCAATATATGACACAGCTTTTTAAATACTGTTTTTCTATACTTTTTAGCTGTTTAATGGCAAACTTTGAATTTTACCTCTACGTGTGACCTTGACCTTCGAGGTATGGAGATGGTTGTTACACGTTACAAGTTGTTTGATATTGTTTACTATGTGTGCCAAATATTTATTTCAAAATCCTCAAGATAGGACAAATGTATGGCCGGGCAGGAAATTTCATCCTCTTTCAAGTCAAACTTTGACCTTTAACCACAAAACGTGACTTTGACCTTTTAGGTAGAGTAACTGGTGCAGCACGCAATATGTCAGCTAATGATGGTGGACATGTGTGCATAGTGACCTCACATTTTCATCAATATATGGTCAATTTATGTTCGAGATTCTGTACAGACGAATAGACGGACAGTGCGGCTGCTATATGCAACCTTCTTCATAATGAGGCATAAAAACAATCAAACCTTGAATATTAATACAAAAAAAAAACAATACACACAAGTTTACCGACCTATCACGAATAACATTGCAGTCAAGGGGAGTAACTGCGTCAAAACTATATTTACTGTTAAGAGTTGTCTCACATGTTGCATACGCTTAATTTATGACATGAGTTGTTAAAAGGTTTTTCTAAGAGTTGACCTTAGTTCTAAAACGCAAATGACTCAGATTTAACATGACCTTGATATTTACAATATAAACATTCTGACCAAGTTTCATGACGATTGAGCCCCTTGTGGCCTCTAAAATGGTTATACTTTTTTCCTAAGATATTACATGGGGAGATGTTTGCATGTGACGCACATTTGAATTTGGCCTAAAAATGTCAAAATAAACATCATGACTTAGTTTCATCAAGATAGAGTCATAAATCCGGCCTCTAGAGTAGTAACATTTTTTTTTACGATTTGACCTCGTGACATGATCTTGATCCAGATTCAAACACGACTTTAATTGTGTCCGCACGACAACAGCATGGGGTGATCACAATAACTCACCTCGAGCACTTTGTGACTCACAAGAGTAAATATAAAATAAAATGTCTGCAACTTATCAATCTTATGGAGGGAATCAGTTGTTGTGTGATTTTTTTTTCTATTATGCATATCATACTCTATTGAAGGCTTGGTATATACTGAAAATTACGCTAGTCAATTGTTCCAAGAGTTTGTATCAGTCGAGTGGCTTGTGTGATGACGTATCACACGAGAGGCGGAGCCTCGAGTGTGATACGAAATAGCACAAGCCACGAGACTGATACAAACACTTGGAACAATTGATTAGCGTAATATTCCTTTTATTATATACAACAACTAATGAAAACAGTTATCAATTGTATTTTTTTGCTTTAACAAAACTTACAAAACAATTACTAAAATGTGACATCATTAAATGTGACGTCATTAACTGGGTCGAAGAAAGTAGTCCTGCTCGTATGGTAATACGGAATCGGAAAACAGCGAGTAGCATAATACGGGATTTATTTCAACGATTGTTACAACCTGTATTTTGTTTAAAGCATTAAACAGGTATATAATAAATACTAATATCGTGTGACGTGCACTGAATTGCAAAAGGTGGTGCTATTGATATAAGTTTGTAAAAAGTTTTGACATAGTCGTAGCTTATATTGAACATTATTTAATCTGTTAAATATTGTTTTACTAATTGATGTCAATAAAATACATTTGTATGAAAGAAAATTCGTTTGGAAAATGACTGTTAATTGATAATGGAATGTACTGAACACAAAATATTGCAATGATCGGTATTTGTGTGGTGTCCACACAAATGTATTTAGTTGAACTTATTTCGTTCTTTGTAGAATGCAAAGACGAATTTATTTCAGAATAAATTTAAGATTATGCATAAAAACAAAATATAATTAAAAAATAAACAGCAAATAAATCGATTCTATGCCCGCAATACATAATCAATAATTGGAACCTGCTAATGCATGGAAACAAAACTAACATTGTTACACAGTTCTTGACTTCTTAAATGGTTTTAATAAATTGTTTGCACCCATCCTGACCTCTTCGCTAGAAAAGATATAGAGTTTCGTGTTAAATTACCCTCCCCTTTTTGAAATTTACTGTTAAATAGCTCCTTTGTTCAACACTGACCGATTATCTCGTTATGATAAGATAAGTAAGTTCAGACAATTTACGATCTCACAGCCCAATGAAAGGGACATTTTCACAGATTATGGCATGCATTGAAGTTTGTCATTAAATGCTGTAAATTGATAAATATAAACATTGAAACTTAAAAGCTCCAATAAAAGACAAGAATTAAATTAAAGAAAGAAAAAAGTTATCCGCAACTGGGCTCGAACCAACGACCCCTGGAGTAAAAGTCTAACGCGTAGGCCACTCGGCATTCCGTGCCCACACAATGAGTAGTGTATTTTATACTTTATATAAGCAATCCTCGTAGTGACACAAAATATAACGATAACAACACAACTCTCCAAATTATTCAAGCATTTCGCGTTGCAACGCTTTATAATTTAAGGTTTTTAATTCGTCAAAAGATGCATATGATGGATATTTTAGATCATGGTAAATGTTCAGTATTACTGTTACCTCACAAATATCATAACTACAACGAAAATGTACGAATTTGAAACATTGTTTTTACATTTTGTCAATTTACCAAAACGTGAAATGTCCTTTTAATAACGTCATTCAGAGGTTTGAAAACCTCGACAAGCTAACACTAAAGTGGCGAGGTCGTCCGGTCGCGAATTGGTTTGCACAAGCGCTTCTCACCCAGGCGACCGGGTTCAGTCCTCGATCACGACCCATGCGAGCTTGTTCGATAGTCATCATACCGGACAGGTAAATAACTCTTCTACTATGGTGTTCACCGATGATATTTACACAAATATTAACAAAAACATTGTTTTCCCAAGTATCTGACACGAAACCATGTTTTATAACCACGATTTCGGTAAGTTAAACACTCTTTCCGAGCGGGTACCGTATTCCCCCTGTTATTAAATATAAAGATGATACATGTATAATTACTATTAAACATTGCTGATAAGGCATTTAGCAATCATTATTATTGAAAATGCAAAACAAAACAAAATAGTTGGTCATTTTATCAAGTAAATTTACTTTATATTAAGAGTTTTTCGTTTATGCTATATAATGAAGCTGTCAACAGCTGAAGCTCGACAGGGTACCGATATTCCAAAAGTTCCCAGTTGTGAAAGAACTAGTAATATTTAACACTTTTCAAAGATGGAAGTCGCAACACAACATTTATTTGACTTGTTTCTGACAAAACATATTAATTAATAACGGGAATATCGGTTTGTTTCGTAAAACAGGTACCACAATACCCCTTTTACACATACAAAAGTGATATCATTCAAATTAAATATTGCTTATATGACATTATCAATCCTCTATTGGAAAGTGGTACCCACTAATAAGTTGAGTCAACAAAAATTAACGTTCTATAACGGGGATTAAGGTAATTCTAAACATTGAAGCTGACACTCGCACTTTTCAAGATCACGTTTCGGCTTTGGAAATGGCATAAAATAAACGCATTCAACTTTCCATTTCCATAAATCCTATTGACAGTGTTAGACGATGTTTATTCACGTTTTTTTTTGGAAATGAACGAAATTCGTTTAAAAATAATGTCAACCTTGACATTCAGTTTGTCGGGGGAAAATTGGGTACACACCGATAAAAACCGGTTCCTACATGTATCGCTCATTGATTGGTCCATCAATATTTATGTAAGAGTTTGATTGACATGTGGCGAAATGTTTATAACTTACTAACATCATGGTGTCATAAAGCACAGGTGGCTGGTCATAAAAATAAAACACTATTTATGGTACTGCCATGTCTTTTCTTGGAAGTGGTCAAGTTANGGGGGGGGGGGGGGGGGGGGGAATACTTATGACACATAGGAGTTACCTTCAATGTTTACCTAAATCATCTTAAGAATAATGGAACATGTTTGTTTTAAATACCCGAATCCGAACGGATTAACAATGAAATAAAATGAATGTGTTCAGCACTGTACAAAAGCGTACTATACAGAAGGTAATATAAATAATACAGTATAAATTGTGTTCGCAACTTCGATTGTAACCATACCTCTGGCAAAATGTCTTTGTCCACAAAACGATGGGGTAATAATAAATCGTGTCGTTCGGGTTTTTTTTATATGCGAGTATTTTAAAGAGAGTGCCCATGCAATAAGTCATTCATTGGGACTTTTATTCAATCATAGTCTCGTGTCTGGAAATTTCCACGCAGCTGGTAAACAGGCCTGATGTTCCCTCTTGATAAATAAGTCGATCCGTAAATACCAAACAACGATCAAGGCATAACCCCCGTGAGTTGTTCTGCTAAGTTATTCACTCGTAGCGTAAACGAACGCTTACTAAATGTGGTGGCTGCAAAGGCTGTTTTAACTGACATGCATTTCGGCTATAGTTCAATCAACGCAATATTTGTTGTTTCATCATTGGTTGAAAGTCATATTAAGAGTACACAAAACATATTTTGCTGTTTATTATTATAAGTCGATATTTTAAAGGCATTTTACTTAACGGATCGCATGCCTCTCTGGTGCCTGCTCATTCTGATATCGATCGCAAAGTATTGTCCGTATTTCGAAAAGAGTAGAATCAGATTTAATTGACTGTTAGACATGTGAAAAGTATATCCGATACAAAAATACGACTTTGGTTTATTGCAATGAGATATATGTTCGCCGAATATGTTTTCAATATTCTTAAACGACAGTGTGTTACACTTACAAGATGATATAAACTAATGATTAATTATATTCTAATTTTATAAACTATTATTCGCCAACGACGCTGTATTGAGTCGCGTTCTGAGAAAACTGGGCATAATGCTTGTGCGTAAATTGTCATTCCATGATTAGCCTGTGCAGTCCGAACAGGCTAATCAGGGACGACAATTTCCGCTTTTATGAAATTTTTCGTTTAAATGATGTCTCTTCTTAGCGAAAATCCAGTTAAGGCGGAATGTGTCGTCCCGGATTAGCGGACTGCACAGGCTAATCTGGGACGAAACTTTACGCACAAGCATAATGCCCAGTTTTCTAAGAACACGACTCTATTTATCGCAGAATATGCAGATTTATTACACTCTTCACTGAACACTTTGTTAGATTATTGCAATAAACGAAAATATAACGGTAAATGTCGACATATAGGCAGAATACAAAATGGATGTTGTTCGGTGTATAACAATAATCCAGTTGAAATCGCGAAATTTTTCAACTGTATAGGAATAGTAATGTCTAGCAGGGGCACATACATACAGCCCAATTATGAAAGCGAGATGTGGGCTTTAAAAAGGTGGAAAATATTGAACGAGTGATACGTAAATTCTTTTAATGGCGTTTAATGTAAAAGCTTCTACAAATTCGAATGCTTTGTATGCCGAAGTAGGTAGAAAAAAGATGTATATATGCCGATATTTACGAACGGTCAATTTTTTTTTTTAATTCTTCTTTCCAAAACGTGCAATTGTATATTTAGCAATATTAATCGTAGACATAGTAAAGAAGCTTGTGATAATCCTAACTCCAACTCATGTGCATCAAACGTCCGGAAAGTTTGGCAAGAACCGGATTTTAATGATGTTGTTTATATTAAGACTCAGCGAAAGTTAACAGTTAAATAACATTGTTTTCACAATAGATTGCAAGAGTTCATTTACAAATGGCGAATGAATGGAAACGCAGGTTTATGACTATTTTTTTTTTTACAATGAACCAATTTTCGAAAGATCTTTACTATATTGGTTATTTTCGTAAGATTTTATCATAACAATATCATCAAAGGTATACAGACAGTTTTAAGTAAAAACAAAGGCATGGTTGATCAATATAAAATGTGCATAAGATTGAAAGTTTAAATTCAATTGTTTGCGACTTTGAGGTCCTTAACTACTTGGTAAAAGTTTTATTTTAGTTGCAGAATACCAGAACACTAGAAACACAAGAAGTTAAAAAAAGTCGTTCTATAGTTATTAAGCCTATAGTAAAGTGTAATACCAACAGTTTTGATCACGAGGTGTTATTCATGTTAATAAGTCTATCACTATGGACTCATAAACATAAATAGCACCTCGTTATCAATATATAATATGTGTGTTGTGTCTCGTGTGTTGGTGCCTAGTCGCACTGTCCTTCCCATAAATAAAGGAGCATGTGATTCAAAACGGTTTCTCTCTTGGTGTTATAGCCGAAGTTTAACTGCGTGTATATTTGTATTTCGTTTCAATTTGTTCCTTCTTTTTGTCTAATTAATGCAGCGATCATGAATACACAAGTTTCAATATGAATTAGGGGTATCCTATATCGTTCCGAAAAACTAGTTCTAAACACAGTTAAGCCTGTTTGCTCTAAACATTTGCATACGTTTGATAATAGTATTGCTTTCAGAATAAGTTTTATTTGGGTCAGAAGATAACAGACTGTTACCTTAAGAAGCCGTTAAGAGTCGTGTTCTGAGAAAACTGGGCATAATGTCTATACGTAAAGTGTCGTCCCATATTAGCCTGTGAAGTCCGAACAGGCTAATCCGGAACGACACTTAGTTTAAACCTATTTATTTTAGCTCGATTGCATCGAAAGCCGTAGGCTCATATAAACGCTCTCGAGTCCGTTTCCTGGGACTATAACCAGTACTTGGTGTCTTTGAGGAAGATCAAAATAACGCTCCCAGTGGGGTTCGAACCCATGACCTCCCGATCGCTAGGCGGACACCATATCCACTACGCCTTGGCGATCTTCCCGCCTTAACTGGATTTTCGCTAAGAAGAGACATTATTTAAACGAAACATTCATAAAAAGCGGAAATTGCGGACTGCACAGGCTAATCTGGGACGACAATTTACGCACAAGCGTTATGCCCAGTTTTCTCATAACACGACACTTACAGTTCCGAGTAACCGGGCCCAGACGGTTTTTGTACTGTCTAAACTATGGGGAGGTATATGTGTCGTATTCTGAGAAAACTGGTCATAATGCATGTGCGTAAATTGTCATCCCAGATAAAGCGACACCTATACTCGCATTATGCACGGTACATAAATGAATAATGATGGAGGTTCGTGTAAGAACAATCTGATGTTCTATAATTATACTAAACAGCTAAAGAGCAAAATTCGGAGATCCGAGAGGGCGCTTTACCAATCATGTTTGCACTGCAATTGTATAGTAAGGACGAACATGACATCGATATTTATTTCAATGCCGATTGTATTTCTTAAAGACATTTCGTGTTGGTTTTAATTACCTACTTGAGTGGATTATAATTGTGAACGTCACCAAGAAGTAATATAGAAGAGGTATGAAAACTAAAAACAAACGTGTTTATAATATCTTGGTTACAGGTGATATTTATTTACAAAGTTGGACAACACGGGTGACCCTGACAATGACGCAATCATGACGTAATCAGTGACGTTTTTGTTGGTGTAATTTGTGACAACGACGCACAGACTGTGAAAAACGCGCTTCTATGCTGCAACTGGCTGGTAAAGTGCTGTTGAAGCCATGACACTGAAACCTGAAATTTAAACGACAATATTAAATAACGTGCATTCGAAACTGTTTTAAAATGCGTGTTGGGGTATATTTGTTCGGTTAACGTTTAGCAAATACTAAATGTATTCCGGTCTTCTTTAAGATCTGAGGTCAGGATAGTCCAGTATATTAAATCAAATCTTAATTTTCTTAAAAATTACTTTCGCAATTGTTACTCATATTTTTAAAACACAATTATTCGTAGTTTCAAATAATATTCATTATTTAGATTGGGGTAGTTTATCTAATCCTTAGAAATATAAAACACTTATTAAAGACATCTACATGAAGGAGGGATCAACGACGACAATGGATGTTTTTTAGTCAAGTGCGAGACATTAATGGGTATAATAGATATAAAGCTTCGTATACAAATAATGTTTAGTATGATTATACGGATTCAGTTTGATATAAATAAAACGTCAGCATACAGTTTATGAAGATGACTTTGACAAAAGAAGATCTTCTAGTGAGTATTGCCAATCTTCCAAACAACAAGTGAACCTGAGTCATTCTGATGCAATATTATTTAAACCATCTTTATAAACTCTGTCGTTATTTGATTGCTAATCATCCAAACTACAATTATTGACGATAAATTGTAAAGCATGTCTGAAATGAACGATGTACGTAAAGACGATTGGTGCACACCTGTTATTTCCGGTAATTGTTGTTGGAGGAATAGCAGCAGACGTTGGCGCCTTTCACACTGCAGCCCATGTCGAACTCCCAGCCGCCCTTGCACTCCATGCTCAGGTAGCTGTAGGGGTCCATGAACACCTGTCGCTTGCGGCGGACCTCCACTTCAACCTCTTGGTTACGATTCTGTTTACGGCGACCCTAATACATGAAACGAAACTTGTGATATTCGTTGTCTAACAAATATTTGAAGCATCAATATACGCACATAAAAAACAACAAGGCAGGTACCAGCAAACTATAACTCGCAAATAAAAAAGCGATCGCCGTGGCGTATTGGATATGGTGTCCACCTAGCGATCGGGAGGTCACGGGTTCGAACCCCATTGGAAGCCTTCCTTCTATCTCCCCCAAAGACACCAAGTACTGGTTCTTGTCCCAGGAAACGGACTCGAGAGCGTTTATATAAGCCTACGGCTTTCGATGCAATCGAGCTAAAATAAATAGGTTTAAACTTTAAACTCAATAACAAGGCGGCGTATGAACGTCCAAAGACGAAAGAAAAAGAATACTGAAGTTTATGGAAGTGATTTTGAAAATATTAATTCAATTTTTAAAGCGATGTTAGTATTGATAAATAAATGTGTTGTATTCTACATTTCAAAATCTAAATTCAATACTGAAGTTTTATGAATAATACAATATCTAAAAAATCGCTTCTCGTTCGACTTTTGCAATGAACTAACACGCATTGTTATTTTCGTTCACTTAAGTTTAATGACAAGTTTTATGACTTATATTCAGTGTCAAAACGACACCGACATTCTTCTAACCGCAAGATGTCAGTTTAGCTTGCTGTTGTCATTTATATTTGTTAAGAAATTAACGCCACGCGAAGGAAAATAATAATGTCTCATAATTGCGCATGTTAACACTGACAACTGTTTTTTAATAGGGGTGGGGATACTTAGTTACTTAGATACGTAGTTACCTCGGCTGTCTAAACTACGTTCACCTTACTATTGTTCGAGAATGAATTCGTTTTTGACCAGGTCAAAAATAATTTATTGCATTTTTGGCAGTAAACTTCCCTCGAGTTATTTATGATGTTTTTTCACTTGATCATTCTCTGTAACGGTCAGTGTCTTTTCAAGGTGGGTTGCAAAGGACGTTTTCATTTCAACAGCAATAAAATCCTTGTTTTATGTTACTGTGTGTGTACTCTTACCATATTTACATTTTTATATGCAAATGTATATGTTACCTTATCGTATATACACGGTATCCTCGTTTTGAAAACAAAATGTATTGCAGCTGTTTGTCATTTGTGATCATTTTGCACAAAGTGTTCTAAGCTCAGTTTTATCAGTTGCGTAAATTGATGAAAAAAAAAGAAAATTATACAAATAATTGTATTTCAGCACTGCAAGGAAAAGCCATACATCAGGCGTAAAAT
This sequence comes from Dreissena rostriformis, assembly GCA_007657795.1. NCBI lineage: Eukaryota > Metazoa > Mollusca > Bivalvia > Myida > Dreissenidae > Dreissena > Dreissena rostriformis. The sequence continues at coordinate 13,390 of VMBQ01003529.1, read as the reverse complement.
GTATTTATTTTCTTTATTTTACTCATTATGTTCAACAGTGTTTAATCTTATTATTATCTAGACAATGTCCTCTTTTTTTCTTGCATCGAATAAGACGCTTTTCTGGTCTTGTTCAAAGCAAAGACATTCAAAAAGGGAAATTGTGGCATAAGTAGAAAACCGTTACTTTTGCATACACAGATCTGATAAGTGTATTTGCTTTGCAAGAACACGTGATCCAATCACAAAAGTCGTAGTTTTCGTTTTCGAAGTTACGCGAAATAAAATCATCTGCGACTATCACCAAACACAGTGCTCTAAATAAACTTGGTCCGTTCTGAATTTATTTCATTCAGAGTTTTTGCTAAATAGTACAAATATCCGTGCATTAATTATTACGTGTGTGTGCCGAACATGACCAGCGTAGCGATGCGACATTTAACAACGGCATCCTATTAACTCAACGATTTGTTTGACGGCCGCTTAAGTAACAATTTATGTGGCATCTGTTTTGATAAGAATTTTGACAATTGATATAATTTATAAAATGCTCTATGCTCTTGAAGATGAGTAGCTGTCAAGCATACGTTTAGCTATTTGTCACATTTAAACCATTGTGACAACTCATATTGTTTATGTTAAAGGCTCTTTCCCCTTGAAGATGATTACCTTTCAAGCATATGTTTAGCAATTTGTCACACTTTGTGTGAAATTAAAAGTAAATATTAATGTCACGCCTTCTTCCGACAGCGGTCGCTTTTGTTGTAGAATTATGTACGCACAAACAAATAATATTTGTGTGCAATATTAAGCACATACTTAAAGCAGGTGTCACCACTTATTAACGCGACACATGTGACATCACGTTATCATGCACAGTAAACTATATAGTTTATTGCGCGCGCACGTATTTGTTGCATGTGTTGCAAACGTTTTGTCATATTTCCCATTGGTATGGTGTGATACAGTTTTAGCTTAGATTAGGCAAATTATCATTAATATTTGTTATTTATGAATTACATTAAAATGGCCGAACCTAAAAAAGAATACATATGTCACGGGAGTTAACATTTTCTGAATCTAGTATGTACCAAAATGAATTTGTAGATCTGTATACATGTATCTCATCCGAAACGATTGTATAAACATTGTTAGTACATTTTCGTTAATCAGTGTGTGATGATAAATGTGACCTGCTTTTTAAATCATATTAATCTGCAATAAACGTCATTCAAACGTTTACCCAAAAGGATATTTTATTCAAACAGTGTTTTTTATTTTCTTCATGAATACGAAGGTTTTGCGTACAAACACATTAATGTCGGCTAAATAAGTCGTAAAAAGACATTTTTATTGAGACTACAAAGTATTCAATTTGAATTAATAACTCTGGAATTATTTATATTTCAAACACGTTTGTTTACAACAACAGAGTCTATAGGGGCATATTTGCTGCTGACAAGACCGAGAGGAAAGAAAAACTGTTTATTTCTATAAGTTGACTTTATATATGATTTATTACGAAAAACGATGGCATCTTAATATATAATCGGTCATAAATGTGACCATATAATTATGCTAAGTATATTGTCAAACTGTTTTCATCGAAATAATGTAAACGTATCTCTGCAAAAGATTGAAGGCCTTGCCCTTTTTGTATAATCCCTCTGACCGTCCTGTCGTGTACTGAAGATGGCATAGAAAACGTTTTCGAAGCAATCGACTACCCTTGCCTCAAGTAAACCAATATATGGTTAAATACATATGGACAGTTTACATTATGGCGAACAAACGCATATTATAACACAACTTTCAAATGCCATGGTATCGTTTTATTGTCATTTCAATCCAATGAACATCCGTTAGTAATAGATGCTTAGAAGATACCTATAGGTGAAATTGTTAGTTCCTTTCTTAATAAGAATTAATTCGATTCGTGTATAATAAGCATTTGCTAACATACAATGATTTTGGGTTATACTAAACCTTTACAACTGAAGCAAGTAAACACACAGTTCAATAAGTCGTTTTTATTTCGAAACTGCACTAGTTTTGAGTCGATATACGAAACTTCTACTGAATACACGCCACGCATCACGTGAAACAGCATTTCAAGAAAAAAAGAAGCATAATATGGGCCATGTATATCAGGGTAAATCAAAGGATAAGACCTATTTAAATAAAGTAAAATAGTATTTTGCAGAAACGTTTCTTATACACATTTTACCGACCAAACGAAACAAAGACAAAGTCGGTGAAAAAATAACCGTTTTAAAAACATTCTATCGTATGTATTATGCATTGCACATTACGTTTCGTAAATATGAAACAGTTTCCAGGCAAATATACATAATGTTCTTAAAACGAAGTAAGAACGTTCGTCCATTTTGAAACACAATTCATACAATAGACTGAGGTTATAATGCTTTCGTTTTTTAAGAACAATAAGACGGTACTTACAGCATTTGGCCTGGATTTCGACGCGGGAGTTCCAGCTGGCGGAGCAGCCGGTGGTGCGACTGGTGGCGCTACCGGCGCGGCCGGCAGGGCGGCCATCGGCGCTGCCGGCGGGGCAAGAGTTGTTGCCGGCGGAGCGCGTGTCGTCGGCACGGGGGCTGGTGTCACAGGCACTTGTGGTGGGGGAACGTACGGCGGTAACGTCTGAAGCATGTATAGTCCCTGTAAAAAGGACGGCGGCAACGTCGGCGGCAACGTCGGCGGTAAAGTCGGCCGGAATGGGGCCGGGGTCGGCGCTGGGGTCATAAAAATCGGGGGCGGAGGAGGGGGATCCGGCGTCGAGAAATCTACGTCTTTACATTCACCGCCCTCCCGTTCGCAGTTGGTCATCATCTCTGTCCATAAAAACAATACCATCACACTCATGTGAGAGCCTTTAAAACTCACGCGAGCTCCTTTATAGATATGGACATTACCGTAAATAATTATCTGACGCCAGACAAAAGAAACAGACTACAGCGCTTTGTTTAAGCCCCATTGAAGCTCAACATCAACGAATATTTTGTAAAATATTTCGTAAAATAAAGTGTACTCATAAACAATCAGTTTTCCTTATTGCGATTCCAAAATTTGAACTCTATATGTGGTTTGGTAACTTAGAATTAAGCAGAAACAAAATACTCTTTTATTTGTTTTGTGGGACAATATGATTTGGTTCTGAGTGTTAATGGGGCTTTCAATGAGTCCTCAGTCAGTAACGGTTGTATCCACTCAATATCGCATACATTTAAAACACATATCAAATGGCTATCATATAAATTCGGTAACAGAATGTTTGATGTGAAAGCGCGCATGTTTTTTTCCAAGGATACTGGTACTTAAATGAGATCGCCTTCATTCTAACATATTGTTTTCACCAAAACTTAAAACAGAGATATTCTTGATTTGCACAAACATAATGTATGCATTAAAATACTTCGTTTTAAATAAGAAAATTTAAGATTAGGTTTTTCCTTGGACACAAGCATGGGCGTATCTGTGAGAAATAATCTTATTATTGTGTTGTACTATTTAATGTTACATTATATGCTAATGAAGTGGTTGAATAACTATTATTGTAAATGTTTATATTTTACCAAAACGTAAAAAAAATGTCCTCTGAATAATCGATACGCATGTCTTTGTGCAGAATATTTTGTAAAAATAGTCAACTTTTGCAACAATTATTTTTAATACTCAAGTATGCCAATCATGTTTGTTAATAAGTATAAATAGAGGATATTTGTTGGCTCTGTGGAATATCGATTTTAATGTTTTCTATGATCACGAGTGATTAAATCGATATTCCACCATATCCTACAAATATTTTTATTTTTATTTTATGCTTACAAATGATTATTTGTGTATTTTTGCTGAAATAATGAAGTCGTAACGTCGAGAAAACGAAGTCATTAGACAGTTTAAAGTGTTGTTTTTTCACTGTTTGAATCAGTGAATTATCAGTTTTAATTCATTGATATTTTTCTATAAACCACCCAAACGCATAAAGTAAATGCCATTAATATTCACAAATAATAGCGATACAAACGACTCGGGGCTACCCACCATGGTAATTCTGGCTCGCTTCTCGTCCGTATCCAAAATATCCAAAGTATCCATTAGCGTTTCCAGCCGAAATAGTGACAAGAGCTGCTACGATCCACGCCGCCCTCATTGTCGCCAAAATAAGGCTCAACGTCAACGTAACAATGGTAAAAGCGCGCCCTTTTTTGCCTGACGTTAACGTCGCACATCGTTTTATATCGAAACCAGTGAAGCGTAACAGCGTAGTAGCGTGCGCAGTAGAGAACGATGTTTATTTGTTTATCATCACAACAGTTTTCAGTTTATGGGCGTCGGATATTTTTTTATATCGTTGAATACACGATATTTCAAGGACATATTTTTGCACGTCTATTTATCGCGACTGTGTTTTAATGTCCATGTTAAGTACACTTTGAACATGTCATAATATTATCAGGGATCGAGTTAGATATATAGATTTATTTCGGAGAAAGTATACATACACACAATGCACTAAAACAACATGTACATAAAACAATATGAAGTAAAAAACAATCATAATTGAAAAGTACATGCATTGAATGCACTATGGCATGCAAACTAACGCCAAGGATTACACAAAAAAGAGTAATATCCCTTATTTCCATTGTGGTCCTTGTTGTTGGTGGCACGACATAAAGAGGCACTAGTAATACATGAATAATAAATACTATCTTAATAAATAAAAAATACATGAAATATAATACTGAGATTCAGATCAATGAACACAACATTAATATCACATTGTAGCTTTGCAGACATGTACTATCACAGTATTATTGAGTATCACCTTAAAGCAGAACACATCAAATGTATCAATTATGATCATCATATCACAGATTAAATTTAGATGGATTAAAAATTTAAAGGTTACTACAACCAACAAGTAATTAAAAAGGAACATTAAGTATGCATGTATTATTAATCCGAAATGATAAGACATTGGGTAAAGGAAAATGTAAAAATTTAACAGCATAGCATATATAGATTATATTACTCTATTTAAAAGATGCTGTTTTATAGCAGATTTAAAACTGGACAATGCTGTCATCTGGGTTATAAAAGATGGTAGTTTATTCCACAATGTGCAACCCAAGTAACTGAAGGACTTCTTTCCATTTCCTTTAACCTTTGGTACAGAGAAAGCACCTTTATTACTTAATCTGGTATTATGGGAATGGACAGAATTCTGGGGAATAAACTGATTTGACAAGTAATCAGGAGATAGACCATTTTTGATCTTAAAAACATGGGAGAGCATTATTTGCTCGACGCGTTTGTCAACTGGCAACCATTGCAAAGAAGTATAATGTTCCGGGCTAATATGGGTTCTAGAATCAAGATTGAGCACAAAACGGATCAATTTGTTTTGGGTTACCTGAAGTTTATTCTTCCAAAACTGAGTAAGACCATTGTACCATACAGAACAAGCATAGTCAAAATGACATTGTATTAAGGACATCACAAGAAGTTTCTTGGTATGCTGGGTTAAATACTCGCTTTTACGATATAAAAACTTTAACCTAGAATTAGATTTCTTTACAACAGACTGAGCCATATTG
>VMBQ01003528.1:41117-98062 GCA_007657795.1 Dreissena rostriformis | reverse complement strand
GAAATTGGTTTAATATTTTCAATTGCACAAAGATTAGCCTTAAGTATAAGTAGCAGCAATATATTCAAACGATGAGTAATTAATAGTTATTGTTTTAAAAAGATAATCGATACAGATGCATATGGAAACCAATATTTTAAAAATTAATAAGGTATTTCATGCTCGTATGCATCCTATATGAATCACACAGAAAGTATCAACGGTACTGAAACCACAATACAAATACACTTTAATACAAATCACTACATGATTATTAAAACTAAAACGTATAATTTTAGAATTATGCATTTATTATCATTTTAAATAATGATCAGGTTTCCCTCCCATGTGTATATTATATGTGATTACATATATTTATTTAAACCATGCACCAATTTAGCAAATGCAATAATGCAATGCATATGTGAGCATTAACACATATTTATTATAGTCAACTCGTTTAATTAAATCTTATGGGAATGACACGGGTTAGTTTTAAACATTAAACAGAATGCAAGTACAACAACGGCAATGCGATTTGTGAACGCAAGTATAAGTTTAAAATTATGGTATACAAACATAACAAAGATACGAATATCTACATACTAAACATTTGTGTTAATAAATAGCTCATACATTATTGTATAGAATACATATTGAGTTTTTTTTAAACATTTGTTAAATAAATACAACTGATGTACAATTATTATTTTAAATGATCTACATTTACATTTGGTGTAAATGCAATAAATACAAAAAAAGTGTTCATTAAGAATAATGAAGACATTGAGGATATTTGTTGCTTTTAGTGCAAGATCGTATTATCATTTCATGAATGGTCATATACAAATATTTTCACGAGTGGCGAACACTTTATAATGAGCACGGATTGAGAGTACGATACATTGATAAAATGAGCGACATCAAATTAAGCGTCACATCATTTCATATGTATATGTACTTTGACGTAATTACTATGAGTCACAAAATGACCGCTGGCGTGGAGATCATTGTTTTTATTTCTCCGTTACAGTCGCTTTATTATATTATTTTATTAAAATTATAATTTGATTTATGTTGTCCAACACATTTTATGCTAACGATGAGGTGTTTTACCTCTAGAAAAGAATGGAATAAAAAAAAACATTCCGAAGTACTCAGAACTTAGAGAGAGTAAAATGATCAAACCGTTTTATTTCATTTGAGGTAGAGTGAAATGATCAGAACCTTCGCTGGTATTCTTCACTTATTCACCGCTTAATATAATATAAAATTTGTTTTGCAAAAAATATGTGATACTTTTGTAACTGAAAAAGTATACTTCGCATTAACATCAATGTTAGTTGAATAATTAAATAGAGGATATTTGTTTGATTTGGTGGAATATCGATTTTGCTTACAAATGATTATTTTTGTATTTTTGCAAAATAAAATTCCGGTAAAACAAAGAAAATTATCGATAATGTACGATAATGTACGATAATGCACTGTTTGAAACAGTGAATTATCAGTTTTAATCCACTGATACTTCTCTATAAACCACTGGAAAGCAATAAAATCATTGATTTTTTTCATAACATTGTATAGCTTTAATAGTTATACATGCCAATGCAGCTTAAAATGTCTATCCGAGTATTTCTTGATTCACATGTCCACTTTCTTCATTTAAGTTACTCTTTAAAGACCAATGTCCAATTATGCTATATTGATATTCGTTGCTGTGAATTGTTGCATGATGACAGTTTTACATCTAAACACATCGGTTTATGGCAATTCTTCGTATAGCGCCTGCCCATACATTGTCTCCGCATTCAGCCCCGAAAATGCATCGTTCGCTGCAAGCATACATAAGCATACAACGGTAACACATAATACTTTTTTTTAGTTTGAAACACATGCATACTGAGTGCGTATGAAAATCATTTTACAACGAAAACATAACAGCGATTGTTAAACTGTTTTACAAAAAGATCATTACTCGAGAAGAAAAGCATTACGCACGGTTTAAAAAAACCCATAGACTATGTTATATATTTATGACGTAATAAATAAATTAATAAATATAAACATCATACATTGTAATTGCGATATACCACCTACCGTGGTCACTATTGCCGATAGCACCGAACTTCTTATCCAACAGTTGTTTCACGCACTCGTGGATGAAGATGTACTGTTGCTGAAGAGCACACAATCTCTCTTATACATACGTTATTATCGAAAAGTAAATGCTTCATTTGTAACGTAAATATGGTCATTGAGTCACGTCTATCATATATTCATGTTAAAGTATTAACATGTATACTTTAAAATAAATAGTATTCTGTTTCTGCAATACACATTATATCAGTAAGTCTCAATATCTTACATACAAAAGATATAATGGCAAAAGTGAGTAAAGGTCGATTAAGCATTTACAGGTAAAGGTCGTAAACAGACATAAAGCATTATTTGTTGATGAAACATAGTGACACAAACATAAATATATAGAAATACAAAAAACTTCGGAACCATTATCACTGTAACATCCTTGACCATACCTCAGTCTGCACCATGTGACACCTGTTGTTCCTCAACTTCATGACGAGGTCAAAGATGTCGATTTTAGCCTGCAAGTCGTGGTCGTTGATGAACTGTTTCAGTTGATCGAGTGCAATATTTGTGCCTGTTCCCCCAACCCCAGCGCTAAAATTGAAAAAAAAAACGAAGAAATATTAGGCAATATTATTTAGAATATATTTTAGTACTTGACTTCACGTTGTCTAATACATAACAAATAAGACATGTCTTTCAAAAGGACAATTAGCGTTGTTATTAATACTTATGTTTGACCAAAATATTTCAAAGCACCACACAGATCAAGTATTGACCGGAAGGTTATTTTCACTGACGAAAAAAGGTGGTATATGATCCCAGTATTCGCGTTATAGTTCTTTTTGTGACTGACTTAATTATAGGTCATACTGTCGGAACCATCTTTAATGGATTCGACAAGTCTCGTAAATACTTAGCGAGTAACATCGGGTATCCGAGACAACACGTAACTAATCGTATTTGTTATCTGTCATAATGTTGATCATTTTAATAATGTGTTCATCAATCATAAGAACTCCATAAGTTTGTATATACTTGTTTTGCGTGTAACTGGTTCGATGGCTACATGTGAAGTGAAGCAAACATACATTATAACAATCAGTATCACATATATCAAGGGAAGTAACTACTGCATGGTAGATATATAACATCAGAAAATGGATCAAGAGTTAATCATCTTAATATCATGACATTATTAAAGGGCAAAAACTTCATGAAAAAAATCGATGTGACAATATGCGCTACATCTTTAGTTCCATCAACAGCTAGTCCTTAGTTACACATGTCTCGGTTACAAGACACAGGACTGACAGAAGTACATAAAGAAGCCCTCAAGAGTTCAAACCGTCTCCGCAAATTTTGATCTGCTATACCGATTGTTATTTTATTTAACTTACAATAAACGCGCACACATTAGTTTAGTTTTTATCTTAGCCCTCTCTGGGTGGATCTTTGTTGTGTTTAAATTAATCAACATCGGCATAAAACAACAGGAATCGTACCTGCAGTGAACAACCATGGGCCCGCATGTGTCTGCTGTTGACACGGCTTCTCGGACATGTTGAAAGAAATTCAACATCACATCATGCTTCACAGTTGCCAAGTTCTCTTGCCAAGACGGGAAATGGAAATGTTTTAAATATCGTGTCTTGTCGCCCTATTAATACACAATTTCAGTTTTATTATTTTTATTTCATACCTATATCTATGTTTTGCTTTATGTTAAATCAATGCATCTAATACCGTCGTTTTAATCCATGGACTCACTTACATTTGAGAGTCGCATTATTCTTAGGTCAGAACAACCAATTGTTGATTCAGAAGTAACCTCAACCACTACATCGCCATATTTCTTTGGGTTGGCTAATTGTTTGGGCCAGTACTGCTCACACATATTCTGAACAAAATACACACATATAAACAATGACGCATCTTCATGTAAGAAAATTGAATTGGGTTGTGAGAGTGTATGTCTGTTTAGAAACAAAACACACTTTACTGAGTCTATATAGCCATCAAAAATGAAAACAATTAGATGATATTTAAACTTTAGGTAGAGGAACAGACCTAATGAACAAAATAACAGAATGAAAATCGGACAAAATGAATCAAGAATCATCGTGAAGCGGAAAAAAGAACGTACTTGGTTTCCTTCCATACATAGTGTCAACATGACAGCGACGCTGACGTTCTGTTCCCAGATCATACGCCACAAGTCATCAACAGTTGTAGCCAGCGGTCCTTGACAGCCGATGTACTCCCGGGGTGAATTATAGCCCTAGCAAACAAACGGCTTACAACTGGGATGTCTAAATGTTTAAAAAGTTTGACGTGCATACCTACTTGTTAACTTGTTTTCTTTACAAATTTTATTTTACTACAAATAAATTTTCAAATACGTAAATAAAGCAATGATGCGATTATTTGAACATTCCACAAACACAATTTGTCTGAAATTATATGTTTAATGTGTAATTGTCAGATACAGATAGACAATGTAATACAACGTGTTACACTAAATTCTTGATGCGTGCATCGTTTGCCTAAACAGTATTCAATTAAACAACTACATTTATGTTGTTTAACATAAACAATCATTTTCATTGTTAGGTTATCATACCCGCAATACAAGTTCGCTCTTACACGTCGAACATGTATATGCAGTATAACATCATTGTCAGAATTGCTGCCTTAGTAAGATTATCCACATGATCATAACTAAACTAATGTACATACGGGTACGTAATTTGCGTTGATGTAATCTTCTTTATCATATTCGCTGATGGCACTTAGCTTCACACGCGAATGGTCATCTAAAAGCACACATTCACATGATACATTCCACAATAACTATTCTAAAACGCAATGCGACATATATAAATATTTAAGAAAATATGCATTTGGATGCAATATTTTTCAATTTTTACAACAATCAAATAGCAAAATCAGTTGTGAAATATATTAAAAAATATATATTGTAATATATTTGCACATCGTAGTTTCAGGAAAACAGAAAGAAGACCAAATTATTCATCACACGCATTTCTATATTATCCATAGATTGTTCATGCTCATCATAACTAACAATCATAAANTTGTCAGATACAGATAGACAATGTAATACAACGTGTTACACTAAATTCTTGATGCGTGCATCGTTTGCCTAAACAGTATTCAATTAAACAACTACATTTATGTTGTTTACCATAAACAATCATTTTCATTGTTAGGTTATCATACCCGCAATACAAGTTCGCTCTTACACGTCGAACATGTTTATGCAGTATAACATCATTGTCAGAATTGCTGCCTTAGTAAGATTATCCACATGATCATAAATAAACTAATGTACATACGGGTACGTAATTTGCGTTGATGTAATCTTCATTATCATATTCGCTGATGGCACTTAGCTTCACACGCGAATGGTCATCTAAAAGCACACATTCACATGATACATTCCACAATAACTATTCTAAAACGCAATTCGACATATATAAATATTTAAGAAAATATGCATTTGGATGCTATATTTTTCAATTTTTACAACAATCAAATAGCAAAATCAGTTGTGAAATATATTAAAAAATATATATTGTTATATATTTGCACATCGTAGTTTCAGGAAAACAGAAAGAAAAACAAATTATTCATCACACGCATTTCTATATTATCCATAGATTGTTCATGCTCATCATAACTAACAATCATAAAAAGTACTTTCACTGTTTTCCTCTTATGTAATATGTGGTACTAAATATTTCTATGGAAAACGTGTAATTGTATATAATAGCAATTATTGTTATATTGCCGCAGTCCTTTTTTCTGTGGACGTGACACCTACATGGGGCGATGTTTGGAAACCTGTTCTTCGGTCTGTTCCCTGGTAAGTCTGATGCGATTGTAGAATAGTTAGGGCTGCTGCATTCGAGTTCCTTAAGTAACACGATGTGTTTAAATGACACTGATACTGATACAAATAATTTTTGTATGGAAAAGTATTCGCCATATTAATTAAGAAAAGTTAAGTTTGTTTAATGCAGTCCGGTTTGTTTGAGGTTAGACCAGAGTATAACACACCCATTATTACATCAACATTGTTATCGAACGAAAAAGCATGGTATCAAAATACAACATCCCATTTATACGTGTAACATTTATTAATATGTTCTTGTCAATCATAGATTTATATAATATTTTAACATAGGATTAATTATCACCAATATTACCAGAACAGAACAGCTTATTTTGTAAATAAAGGCCACCGGTCCATCATACATACCATGAATATAGCGTATCAATATACGAGTATGACTCGTCTCTCAATATATTATTAATGATTTATAAGTTTGGAATAACATTTATTAGATTGTATTAGTACAATGAACTTGTCGAACAGGTATCATCATTATGAGAGCGCATCAATACACATACGTCTTGGGCATCCGTTCCGTGTGCATGCTAGGTAAACAAGTAGGAGTTTCTAACATCATTGCATTAACAACAACGAAAGAAAGCATGACATTCACAATCAATAACATTAATATTGTGATTCTGTTGTAAAAACATACACATGCGATTCTTTGTTATTATTCCACTAGGTTTTCTTATTTCAATAAACGATCTATGATTTCATAGTCAAAACCATGACATGACAACTCCATGTTTTTGCAGTTTAAATCTACAGATACGCATTTTATATAATATACAATTTTCCATACTTTGTTTAAGCAAATTAATAACATTGTTCAGGTCTCCCATATCATGGCTTTTCCATGTAAATCCAAAACCGTACCTATATACGAGCTTTTTTTAACTGTAGTTGCCAAACATGTTATAAAAATACCTAGTTGCTCAGTTAAAGAATGGAACGTTTAACAAAATGACCTCATATTCTGCAGAGAAAAGTAGGTTGGAATTCTTCTTCATGTAGGCAAAGTAATTGCTGAACTCAATCAGACGAACTGGCCTGCAAAACGAGCAGCACAATATTATTTTGATGATATGGGAAAAGCATTGCTTTTTAGATTGAAACATTAATTTAAAACATCTTATTTTCATAGAACATCTACAACATCTACAATATTATATTCTATGTAACAAACACTATATTTTTCTTCCAGAGTGTGGTATAACAGCATGCTTAGGTCACCTACCATTTTGTGTTCTTCTCATCTTTATGCAGATACTCAATGTAAATATATTAACACCTGACAAATAAAACGGAAATGTTATGTCTACAAACGTGTAAAATTCCCTGTCGTAGGGTAAAAAATATTCGCGTAACATCCAGGTTATTTATTTATTTTAATCTTAGATTTTCAATATCAAATTTAAATACATTTCACTGGTCAAAGGGAAGCAACCTAACAATAAAACCTTATGCATGAATTACCAACATTAGAGTTATATAACCCTGGCTCGTGATTGCGTGCACGGAAAGTTCAACTGTCATAGTTTGACGTATTTTTAATTGGAACAAATTATATATATTTTCAGGTAAACTAACTATCACTTTTGTTTGATGACTATTAACTTGCATATTAGTGTGGCATGTATGTTCTATTTGGTACTGTTTGCAGTCATAATGCGTTTATTGTATTCTGACTATACCTATTGTACGTGTATGTGTATTGTTCTATCGTTTTCTAAAAGAAATATATTCTTGTTCATTTGTATATTATATTTAATATTTGTTTCAGATATTTTATTTCATAAACATCGGTCAATACTAGAATAATATATTTAAAATACAAATGTATATTAACATTGCTTCTGTTTTGGGTCAAAATAAATCATCGCAGAACCCCGAAATCCTTCCTCACTTCGTTCATTTTTAAATGTAAACATCATACTCTCTTTGTTTGGCTAGACCGATAAACATTTAAACAATTAGAAACGTTGAAGCAAACATAATTTACCACAGAAACTGAAACGACTTTGTAACTAGCATATACATGACAAATTATAAATTGATGTTAAAATCAAACGACTATTAGTCGGACACTTAACGAACACATTATACTCTGTCCTTTCTAAATAATTTTGCGCCAGTACCTTAAGACATTTACTTAATGTACACATTACATAAAACTTCCACGTTAAACATACACAATTATTTTTGCATCTGACGCGTATACAAAGTCTACAAACAAAAGTAGTGAACGCTTTTATGCTGCGCATAATATTGTCGACCCAAAGCGTAAAACCCATTACTTAAGACTGGAACAATGTATTGATATAAACGGTCAAATTATGTTGTAACGAGATAATAGGATATTTTATTATGTTTTAATTATTTTAAACATAGCCTTGAATTATTGATCTTATAATGTATCGAAAGTACTTGAAAAGAATACATCCACTCTGAAAACAATTGAAGGTATGTACATAAATTTAAAGTCTCTCATTTTGACGTTTACACACATTTTTTTTTTGGAATATCATAACGTGAAATCAATTCAAAGAATTATTATTTTGATACATTATTTCTTATCGCAAGGGTCTTATTTGATCAAACATATGTCCATACCTAATAATATATGCTGAATCTTTTTTATATGGAACTAATTGTTTCTGTAAAAAAAATGTTTTTTTTTTTTTTGTCATTTGGTGAGCTATGGCTTAAATGTCTTGAAAACATATTACGGCATGGAGTGCATTGTGCGTCCACTATCGAGAAAAAATGTCGCTAGAATGTCATATTGCTTGATGAAGATTCCAACTTGCAAACTCAAATAGCCATTTGCTTGGTGATATGTCATTCGCACAAGAAAACAGTGGAATTGTCCCTACTTATATGTTGATAATTGATATTGGTTTATCCGTCATCCAATCATTTGTATTGTAATTGTGGTGAAATTATGTTGACAAGAGCTAATCAAAATGCCGAAACCGAATTTAAGCCGGATTTTTTTTTTATTTTGCCAATGCCGTTACATCTCCATATTGGAGGAAAAGAATGGAAGTTTTATAATCAGTATGTAAAAGGTATTAGTACTATTTAAAGTTTAGAAGACCATCGTTTTTAGTAGAGCCGATCCATTTTTGTAGAGGACCGCCGAATGAACACACGTGTACAATTATTTGAATATATGGCCATTTTCTGGAATTTTTTGTGTGAAACACGTTCTATGTAAATTTAAAGCTGGAATTTTGTTCAAAAGAGAGTAGCCACTATTTGAATCATAATGGCAAAGTACCATCTCACGAAAATGTGTGCGGAATTGTTTGATTAGTCTAAGAATGAAATGACTTAAAGGCATTTTTATATTTTTAGCAATTGCGGCAATAACGTGCAGTGGGACAGAACTGTTTGCACATGTTTGATAGAGTAACTTNCATGTTTCGCTTGCGAGGATTATGTCTGGGTCAACCTGTTCAAGTAGTGCCCAGAATGTTTCACGTTTGGCCCTTATGCTTTGAAAGTTAATGACAAGAATTCGCAGCGTCTTCTTAGGTGTTGGTTGTCTATGGCGACTTATAGTAGGTGATGATGTGAAAAGTGGCGAGCCCAAATTGGTACTACTGTGCGAAGAAAAGGAGGAGGATGTAGGTGTTGAGCAGTTGGACGCTTCATAATTCATAAATAGGCTGGAGTTAAATTTTGGCATGCCGCATTGACAGCAATGCCAGATGTCGTCGATTCCTTCAAGGGCATTGTAAACTCCTGATGACATCTGTAGACAATCCTTGTGGTACCAGGTAGTACAATCACTGCACTGGATGGACTTGACGGTGCGAGACCATGTGCAAGCCCTGCCGCATTCACCACAGGGGTACTTAGGCTTCTTAAAAGATTTAGGTCCGGGGTTTGGGTGACAATCTGATGCATTTAAAATCAACAATGAAAACAGGTACAGAAAGTGACCAGACATGCACTTCTTTGATGTCATCTTTAGGGCATGTTTGTTGAACGTGGAATGACTGACATGGAAAATACCACGTAAGACACAATATGTGATGGTGATTCAGGTCTGCATGGTGTTACTATGTCATACCAATTGCAACTTGTGGACAGGAGGATGATCAAAATCGACGACAGAAAAAGTAAATTCTTAATTGTAGTCTAGAATTCGAATGGTGCGCCGATTCGGACAGTTGTTCAATAAAGTGCATTAATATTTAATGTACATGGAAACAAATTGTGTTGGTTTTGTTTACAACTACAAGACGTTCCTAGCGAAATATACGATATGGTCATTAAAGAGTCCAGGTTTGTTTTTTAATCAGAGAATAAAATATGAAGTAATTGTTTCTAAATCGTGACACAATTGAAATTATTCTAAACACTGAACAAACAAAAAACTTGAATTCCAGATTAACTTTTTTACCATAAATTACTATCGTCTTGCCATATTGAAGAAGGCCAACAACTCCACAATAGAGTGTCCAGAACCATTTGACGATAATCAANGTATATGACCCTCCAGGGGACATTTGTTTTATTTTCATCAATGTGAGTGAAAAACGTCACAAAATATCTCATATATACACAAGCTTCAAGCAAATTCTAAGTTAAGTTCAAGCAGCTATTGTGTGCAACGGATCGGTACCTTAAGTATAAGTTAAGAAAGGTCTTGTAATTATGCTTTTTGCTAACAACCAAAACGGCTTTATCCTTGTGGTGCATGACAACGATATGAATATTAAACTGTATGATGCTATTTTTCTAGAGTTTATAAATAACAAACTAGATGTAGTTGATACTTGTTTTGATTTTTTTTTTAAATGGTGCTCAAATTAGCATACGACCATTGAGCAGTTACATCGCAATTGAATCAAAAAGTAGTATATTTATTGCAGTCTGATTTGTTTTGTGATGATGTTATGATGAGGTAAGCTTTATTTGACACTTAAATGTTATACTAGTACATTTGGTCAAATGAAATACAGCCCAGTGCTTTGCATTGAGCGTTCCAATGCGCTTAACCCAGTTTTATTTATTGGTGCTTGTTTCGTCATCTGTTTTGCCCCGTGTCTAAATGTAAGGCAATTGGTCCCTTTCCTCATATAAAGGACAGTTCATTGATGAATGATCTGTTGCTGACCAACAGGAGTCTCGCTTTGTTTATATTTTTATAATATTGTACATATTAACTCTAATTCCATAATTTATCAATTAATTTTCCCGTACTACATTGTCAAATGATCTTCTAAAATTAATACATTCAGTATACATTTTCGTAGTTTGCATAAACACGCCATGTAAACTAAAAATGTAACCAACTGGTTTAATATTCCGTCAAAAATAGCCTTCACTCTGATTGTAATACGATACTATATATGATGTATGTGTGAAATACTTGTCCCATTTCGCTTATCAGTCATTAAACCAGTAGAAAATAATGTAATATAAGTGTAACTAATTCCACCCTTTTAATGGAATAGTTCAATAACCACTCCTGTCCATATAATTTTATAAAAGATTGAAAGAAAACGGAAACACAAACATTTCAATATTATACCTTGCCTTAATAGATCTACATTAAATGGTTTGACTAATTCAAGGTAACGGTGGAAACACCAATCATGTCTCCAAAATTAAATAATTTATCAACTAATAAGGTATGTATTACATGTGCTTTTCTTTCTTCACTTTTGTATAATGAATACTGAATGTTGGTCTGCAATAAATGAAATGACCAAGAAAAATCGATATTAAAACTATTGCACACGTCCACGGATCACATATAATACATAATTTTGTTTTGTTTTAAATTGGTCAATAGAAAATTAATAATACTTTCAGCCGATAAATATATAAATATATTTGTAACACAAACATAACATTAACATAATAAACATAGTAGAGTTCAAGGTGAGTTCCCATAAATTTAAGGTAAACTTCAACTCAATCATGTCATGCTAAAAGCTGCATCAAACGACATGCTTATCTCGTACTGATATATGTATTTGTAATGTGAAAACTATATACTTTTGTTGCTTTCTCCACCTCCGACGTAAGACAAGAATGGCCACAGCTATGGCGATGATGACGGCGGATTCAACTGCAACTGTAATCCCAACAGCCATACCGATACTGGACACTTCAGGGATGTCTAAAACATACGAGAACATACACGCAGTTTTACATAACATTGATCAAATATTTAAGTATACACAAATGGGTCAGGGCAGACTTCTATTTTGTGCTTTATGCTCATTGCCATTATCATCGTCATACGTTGTTTTATCCAACATAATTTTTTATGAGTATTTCAACTAATTGAAAACAAAGATTTAATGCTGTATATGTATATGACACGTACGACTTATACATTTGAAGTTCGCATCATGCACACACTATTGTGTTATCATTTGGAATATGTATATGAAGTTATACATGTATTAAAACAATTCAATACTCAGTTATTGAGTAAAAAAGACAAATAATTTACAGTTTTGCTTTCTAGTGTGACCGTTGGTTGACACTCATTGCAAACTTCCAGTTTAAGTGTAGGTTATGCGTTATGATATTAAATTTAAACGTCATTTCCCTATTAGACTCGTTGTTCTTATTGATTGAAAACGAGAAAAGAACGAACGTACAAGCTTGCAGCCCAACAGACACGCGATCCAACCCGAACAATTAATATATAATAATGTTGATGCAAAATATAACATTGTTGATACAGATATTTAGTAACAATATAGGGTATACATGTAATCAGAAATCTATTTCAGTATATTTTCTATCATTACGATTGTTGCAACGTGTCTTGTATTTGAAGCAATCATATGTACACATCATATAATTTTATGAAATTTAGAGGAAAATTAAGAAATAATTACTTTTCTGTTTGCAAGCTCCTGTGGGACAGAGGTTGCCCGATGAGCACAGATTCTCGGTTACCCCGTCATTTTCCATTCTTATTGTGCACACGTAGCCTGCCAAAGATAATACTTATGTTACTGTGATTAGAATGGGAGTAATTTGCTTTTGACCAAAAAAAGTAAAATAAATTAAAATTACACATGGATAAAAAAAGAACTAGTATTATTAATATAATAAGAAAATTAAACATCTAAATACATAACTCAATTTCGTAAAGTCATTTGAAACAATACTAACCTTCAGTACAGACTTCACTACAAGCGTTCAATTCAATATTGCTGCAGCTTTTTGCGCATGTACACGACAAACAGTCTTCCACCCTCTGACCGCCTTTGTCAGCTCGGTACGTGCCCACAGGACACGGGTTCTGGTTGCTGCTCTTGGTTCCAAGCAGACAATAGTGGCCTACCGGGCACGGGAAGTCTTCGTACGTGGTCCCGTTGTCGGGGCAATACATGTAGTATTCGGCAGGGCACGTAAAACACGGTGCTTGCTGTTTGAGCTTGTTATAGGTTCCCGCCTCACAGGGGAACGGGCTGGATGTGCTAGACGGGCAGAAGTGGGCCTCGGGGCATGGACCACCAACTGCTGGATCTTTTCCTGAAAGGGCCACAGATAGTCGTAAGAAAATTTACTGTGGCTTCTCGTTCAAAGAATGCAACAGGAAAAGATGAAACATTTGTCCACTTCTTTCAAACATTTAAATAAAGTAACTTTAACATGCAGTGGAAAAGAGCAATTTGCTCATTTTGAAAGATGGATAAGTTATTTATAAACTGAATGAGGAAGATTTAAGTCCAGTCATACTTGGACGGCTTTCGCCACGCGTATTCTAAGTAAATAACGACAGTGTCAGCATTAACTGTTCGTTAACCTTGCTTGCATACATTAGCTATGCAATTGAATTGATACATTCAATAAAAAATAGTTTTGTGTGAAAAAATAATTCCAATTGTAATATTTTACCTGGTGGATTTGGGACATTGTTCCCTTCGAGACAGTAGAAGCCCGGGTCACAAGGTCCAGACAGCTGACTCAGATTTGCCAAGCTGCAATACTGCCCCATGGGACATATGAAGAAATCGTTTATATTCTTTCCCAACTCGATACCTATGTAAGTGGTGTTGGGACAAGCGATAGGATCCTCAGTCCGGGCGGGGCAGTACAATCCAGGTGGACAGGGACCCCCTTTACCCGTGGAAGCCAGTTTTGTTGGCGTGGCAATGCTACATCCTGCATTTAAACAAATAAATTCACATAAATAAATGTGTTTTAAGTAATGTGCATTTTTGAAAAGAGCACCAAAATCAAATTATCAAATCCTAGATATATCGTTCAATACTTGGCTAATATGTATAAACATAAATGTTTAAAATGAATCCAATATTTACGATTGACTATTTAATTTCATTGTTCCACATTGACTAATATTAACTGCGCATAGACGCAGTCAGCAATTTACGTTAATAGTAACTCATCTTCCAAGTAAGTTGCGTAGAAATTGGACAGCCTAATGTAATATTGTCTGTAAAGGCTAATGTTTACACAAACGCTAAAACAATATCGGATTAAAAGAGGTTCTAAATACCTCGGGTGAGCATTAAAGCATGTTCTCTCACCCAGATTTAGATGCAGTAGTATCCCGGGTTACATATACCGGTTCTTGTGTTCTCATTTTAGACGTTGAAGTTAATTGCTGCATGTGCATGGCAATAGTACCTTCCGAGACACTGACGACAATCACCTGGCTCATGCCTACAATAAAAAATACTAATAACACAAAAAAGTGTGTCAGAAAAGACAAACTGAAAAATCGAAAATTGATTTGCAACAACACCTTGCACCTGTTTTTCATGACAACTAATTATAACGAATGGCGCGATTTATAAGCAGACGATTTAAGAAAAATCATGTCGATGTAATTATGTTGACAAATAGGCTGTGTATTCATGTGCCTCTTTCCGGGTTGTATGTTCCAACCGAACACTTCGGTTGTGAAGACCAATCTGTGCTGCCTGGGCAATAGTGGTCTCGATCGCATCTATGGACGTTCTTGTCTCCATAGCAGAAATACCCAGAAGGGCAGTCAAAACATACGGCCATGTTTGTGACATTCATGTACGATCCTGCTTCAGAAGCAAGTAGAAATTCTGTAAAGGAAAAATCAAAATCAAACGGTACTGTTGTTTAATTCGGGATAACAACAAGTGTAGTCATATTGTTAAAATATTATTTTAATTAAAATTGATTCTTTACGTACCAGTTCCTACCGGGCAATAGTGACCGACTGCGCAAAGGTCACCTGTAACACCACTTTCAACTGGTTTATCAGTAAAGGCTCCTATCTTGCAGTACCATCCAGGAGCGCATAATCCATCGGGTGCCGTGAGACCGCGGCCTCGACAAACCTTGCCACCATCACAAAGCGTGCAATTCTCCGCGGCAACATTATCCTTGTTGTTTGAATATGTTCCTTTCGGACAAGGGAAGTGTATGTAGTCTGGAGTGCCTTTCGGGCAGTAGTATCCCGGCGGACAAAGGTCACCGTATGTTTTACCAGTAGGGTGCCTTGTGGCCGAGCCGTTGTAGAATTAGAATCCAAGATCACATTCCACATTAGGTTCTGCTAAACCTTTCACTTCGCATGACCAACCTGCTGTGCAGGGCTTACATTGATCTAGTTCGTATCGACCTTTCATATTGTGGAAGGTTCCAGTAGGACACGTGTTGCCCACGAACTCTTCATAGGGCAAAAGTGACCCTCAGGACAAATCACGGGGTCAGTTGTAGCCGCGTCACTACATATAAAGCCATTCAGCTTTCAGAAAGTCTGGCTGGCTGATACGTGCCATTAGGGCATGGTTCCATCTCGAAAGCTCCGGCAAGGGTATAGTACCCAGCAATGGTCACGTGCTGCGTCGGGACATTGGCTAACCCTGCACAGTAATAACCTGGAAAACATTTATGCATGACATTTTTTCCTGTTAGTTATGGTACTGAAATACCCACGTTGTAATTATATCAATATTAATAGAGAAGAATTTAAATTGAAATGTAGGTCCTACAAATAAAACAGGTATTCAGTTCATTATTAAATCCGATGCACAGTGTACATATATCGAAATTCATCGTCAATCAAACATGTTTTACCTGGGTCACAGACGGCTGTTGGACGAGTGAGTCCAGTATCATTACAGTAGTAGCCACCAGGGCATGGAGTGCAGTCAGTGATATCACTGAGATTTGTCGAGTTGCCATAGTAACCAAGTGGGCATGGCACAAAGATCACACTTCCATTCGCAAAGAAATTACCTTGCAAAATGGTCTATATTTGTTCACATTCATGATTAATATACATGTATGTTATTTCAAATACAACCAACAACAACGTAAATGTAAAATGTATATTTAGATATTTGTTCCATATATGAAGTTTGTGTAAAAGTAATACAGATTTTGTGTATGGTACTCTTAAATTAAAGAATCAATGCCAATGATAACAAACTATACCTTTAGGAGAGTCGTTGGGTTTTGTCAGCCCTTCCTCGTCGCAGTAGAAGCTACCAGTACAATGAACGCAGTCACTTACCTCGGACCCTTTTGTAGTTGCACGGAAAATACCACTGTAAGCAATATAGTTGACCAGTACATGATATAATGAGTTATACCGCTAGATCCCTTAACGGTGAGTGGGTTAAGGAAAATTATATGACTAACAGACGGACAAACGGATAGCTGCAAAAGATAATTCGAACATTCTTTTTATAAGTGTGTGTGTATTTTCGTGAGTTTGAAAAGCATATTAGTTTTATATGTTTAATAAGCGTGGCAAACGAAAAGAAGGTCAACTACTTTGGTTTACATTAAAATATTTCTTTCCGCATAAGTCTTTGTTGAATGAATTTTTCAAACAGAAACATTGTCGTTATATCTATTGAAGAAACAAACAACAACTCTAACATTACAGCATCATTTTGTTATCTAATGGTAAAAAACTATATATCAGGTCATACATGGGTTCTAACAAACTTTTAAAAAAAAACAACGTTTAATTATTCTGTAAATTGTAACAAGGAGAAAGCGACCGTTTCTTCGAAAGGTTTATAATATATTCAGACACTGAGTACTAAAATAAAATAAAAACTTGTAAATTTAGTGCATTTAAAAGAGCGTCACCATTTAAAAGAAAAACGTGGTTTATAAAACATTTTTATAAATGGAGTCTTAGGCATGTATCTGAAATATTTTATCGATAACATATTCCATATATTGGATTTGTTGTTTACATAGCACAATACCAGTAAATTATATGTGATATTTCAGTTGTATGCGATGAAATGTGTCTTATAACAGTTGTATGTGATGATATTCGACGAAGAAACCTTAAGTAACCTTCGTGTAAATATAGTATATTTGATTTTCGCTTATACCTTGGACAACGTTTTGGTGAAATTGACCCAGCAGGGCAGAAGTGTCCGGCTGAGCAATTTATAGATTGCAGCCCTTTGTTTGGGGAGAAGGAACCTGCAGGACATGAGAAGATTTTTGAGGGAGTTTCTGAAAAGTTAACATGCAATGATTAAAATGTGTTCCATTATTTTAAGTTTAAAATGTACCGAGTGTGTGCTGAGGGAGTTTTTGAAAATGCAAATTGGCATTCAATACGTGTCATTATAATTGCATTTAGTGTAAATGAAGAAATGTAAAATAAATACAATTCCGATGCATTAAAAGACTTCGTTAACTTCACAATACTTGCAGAAATTGTTGAAATACATTGTTAAATGTTAATAACATTAAATGGAGAAGTTAAAAGAAAGATGAAATTACGACGCATCGTACCCAAAACAAACCGCATTTACAATATAAACAAATACTATAAGTCAAATTGAAATTATATATTTCCATTTTTATCAAAATATTTGGGTTAATGATTCTTTTTTCGCCAATTGATGTACGTGTGTTTTAGCACTATGCTACCGCGCATTTTTAAAGAACGAACACTTAAAGTTTAACACAATGATACATTCGAGAGTAAATACAAGCTCTATCAAAGTTATTGGTACTATGTCGCGTATTTATTAAACATACTGAAATAAACCACTTTATAAATTGAACGTGTTTAAACAACAACTAAATTGTACTGACGGGCAATCGTGCGCTTGTCGGACTATGCATGTATTGATCGACTTTAGCCCTTCTATGAGGCATCGTAATTGTTATCGTGTCGCGTACGTATGTCACAATAAGAACGCACAGTACGTTCGGAGCATAATATAAAATGAGGAAAATTAAGTATATATCTTCCTATTATTTGATTTTAAGGCTTAATTTATACAAGTGTACAACAGTAATCCTTAAAAAGTATCAAACTGTTATTGGTGTACGTTAAACAATTTCCGTAGGTTTGCATACCCTCAAGTTAAAAAAATGTGCCAAATAGAATTGGCGTTCAACGTTCGAGCTTCATAAATTAACGGATTAAATCGATGTTAAAACCGCATGAAATATATGTCAAAATTGAGTTTATACAGATACGCCGAAAAAATCAATACATGTCAGAAAAAAGAGTTATGAAGAGTTCGAAGATCAAACGTCTTGTGGTTATTATATAATGAAACATTTAGATTATACTCAGTATAAAAAGTTACCATACAATAGCATGGGACATGTGGTCAGACTTTTATAAAGTAATGAACATTCTGAATTAACAACTACTGCACTTAACCGTTGCATATCTTATATTGTTCAATATTAAATAAAAATACATGTATGATTCAAAACTTACTTTCAACACAAGATGATCCATTGCAATAATAACTATTTCCATCACATACACATGCCTGTCTACATGCTAGACCAGCTCCAGTACAATCAGCTTTAGTGGTACATGTGTCTTTATATCCTGATGCATCACATCTTCTAATAAGTGACATATTCGTATACACCTGCGTTAGTTAGTCGTCAAATGAATCTAGTATTTTATTGACTGAGACTTATGCATCCACAAAATGTATCGAGAAAACTGACCAACTTAAATTTCATTTAAATTTCAACACCCAATTGTAAAAGAGGACGTATTGTTATTGCGGAAACATATCAAGATCTGCAGCGATGGTTGCTCTTGGTTTACTGTTTAACTTACATATATGATTCACGCTAACTTAACTATACATGTTTATCCATTCACATTTTATAAACATTAAACAGAAAAACTTACGCAATTAATTCTAAAGGTACATGTGGGATGGCGTTTAATTTTTACTTCAATGTCGAAATAAAAATATTAATATTTTCAATTCTGTATTCCATTTGGATAGTACTCGAGAAGAACGATGGACAGGCAAATTGATGCATTTACAATATGGCCCACACATTCACCATTCAATAAATATGAATACAATAACATAAATCAGTGTTGATTCAAATACAGGTTCCTATTAAAATATGACTGTTGGAAAATACTGCGCAGTCAATTAATGGTGTGGGGGTTATAATCCGATAAAATAATACCATAATATAAATTGATTTTAATGTCAAGATCTGGTGAGACGTAGTGACCTCACGAATAACATGCTTTTACAGCGTACGATCTACAGTATACGTGTTTATTTTATGCTTTCCAGTGGTTTATAAAGAAATATCAGTAAATTAAAACTGATAATTTGCTGTTTCAAACGGTGAAAATAAACAGTGAAAATAATCGATTATTTTCATTGTTTTACCGGACCTTTTTTTGCAAAAATACAAAATCATTTGTTAGCATAAAATAAAAATAAAAATTGTTGGATTGGGTGGAATATCGATTTTAATTCATTCGGGATCAGAGACAAAAAATATTCACTCACTCATATTATTTTATATGATCACTCGTGAATTAAAATCGATATTCCACCAAATCCAACAAATATCCTCTATACTATTGTGTTTTCATGGCACAGACGGCTGAAAAGAAGTTATATACCAGGCTGCATTTCCGAACCAATGTTGAATATGGTGCTATAAAATATGTATTGATGTTTTAATTTTTAAGCTGTCTAAAATGAAACACATATCTTGAAAACAGTTTTATTGAGTTAGACAAAACGATGAGCATTTCTTGACATATTAATACTTACTATTGTCCAAAGTACAGCGGCTTCATGTCTCAGGAAATGCTTTTGACGTTGCATTCTGAATCACGTTTACATGTTTTCCAGATAAAAATGAACAGTCAACTCCTTTTTAAATGTGCATCTTATAAAGGACCCACACGTTTCATCTGTCTTTGCTGATCATATTTAGCAGTGTATCAAGCTTCCTGCTCATCAAAGGTGATTTGATTTTGCTAACAATTGCGAATGAGACCAATATAAACACTAGCTAGTGACACCACATGCTACAACTTGATTCAAACAACAAACATGCACAGTTTCTGGTTGTTTTGTTTGCATCAACTGACAAGCACAAATAATTTTTAATCTAGTGTGATAGTTTCTCAATCATTAATTTTGTGATTGTATAGCAGCGATAACTGTTTTTTTATTATTTAATCTCAAAGAACTTATGTTAGGTTCTTTAAAATAAATTGCCTAATTGTTGTCAAAAGTACGTCGCTATGGAGCTTAAAACATGCAGCTTCATCGAACATTATCAAACATTGAGTATTGAACCTTTACACACACCACAGCCTTATTGAACGACCTTTGTCCATCTTTACAAAAAGCAATTCAGACATATTCGGATGCTATACATCAAAACAAATGAAAAACAAACTTGTTCACGACACACTTCATGTGTAATTTGTATTTTAATAAAAGACATCTATACGCTGAAGTATGTTTTTTTAACAAAACATGTACAACAAATAAGCAACAGAGGGATTATGTTGGATGTCTTCTTAATGAAATAACGCTCTTAAGTGTATACTGAATTCCTTTGAATATATTATAAATAATTGTAAACAATCAGTAATGTTCTGAAATAATGTCGGTATGCGAGATACCGAGATAAAGAATAAACGCACACAATTTTATCGGAATGGAACTATATCCGACGATATTTCATAAGACTCGTTCCAGGTCGAAGGTGAATTGTGTTTTTCTTATCAGAACACGTTATTAAAACAGTGAATATCAGACGTGCTTTATGCAATAAAAGCGTCACTCAATTAAACGCCGAATCGGCCTGTAGAGAAAATAATCTATAGGAGGTTGTACAATGCCATTTATTTATTGCATGACATTCACCGCTATGTAAGGTCAGTTCGAAACATAAGGGTTTAAAACAGTGAATTGGTAACCGAATCTGACACTTTGTCCAAATAAAAAACCACAGGCATGAGGTGGTACTCGGAAGATGTACATTTTGTTTTGTTGACATTCACTGAAATCATTGTATGATTTTGTTCCATTAGTATATTTTTATTAAATAATACAATTGCAAGACTTAATTACTTCCTGAAACAAGCAATGTAAAGACGGAAATTTACTTACTCACTTCAGAGTGAACATGCATAGATGCTTAAGCAGATAAACCATTCACAAACTTTTCCAAATACTGACATAAGAAAGATTAACAAGTCAAGAACTGAACCAATGTATAGTATGATGTAAGGAAATCCAATCGCATTGCTGCATTTACGTTTTAAACAAATGTTAAGTACATTGTACATGCATTATCATTGTGAATACAATTGAATTAAATCATCTTTATCTATGTTTGTTTCTTATGTTTTAAGTTAAACGTTCTGTATAAAAGTCATATGATATATACATACTTGATTTGATACCCTTGTTCAATTATAAGGGATAATTTCTTTAGATTAACATCAACATAGAAAATTGCACTCGCATCCGCTGCACAGTGCTTTTTTGAAAAAGGAAACTTGTGAAATTAGCAATCACTAACGATTGTCACATACTCGCTAAGGTCCGAAAGCTCTAAAAAGCTACTAGTGTAATGTCACACGCTTGAGAATAAAATCAGCTAAATTTGAAGAAAAAAAGCTTATTAAATGACTCATTTGCTTGCAAGAAAAACACAGAAAGATGGCTACTGTTCCACGTTCTCAATAATAAGGTAATGAGTCCAAAACGTTAGTTCGGTTTTGTAGTTTTTAAAAGGATCTGTATCACGCTTGGTTTGGTTTATATTAATATATGAATTAAGACTATAGTGTTTATAAACTACAGTCGCTGAAAGTCCACAAAAGTTGCTTTGTTAACACAGATCCAGGATTTATTGGTTGCGGGGATCGAGGGAGAGGTGCTTAAATGTTGATTATTTGGAATCATAGTTTCAAGCTAACTATCTGGTAAGTTACAATGACGGTAAAAATATAACACCGACCGATCCATCATAAGCAAACATTCAGAGCGGATGGATCCAATAGGTATTGACTCGTAATCTTCGCAAAGCCTTACGCCAAGACTTTTAATGTTTTATCCACCCGAGCAGATCCTTTATGATGCAAAGTGACCGAAGATTCCTACACGAAGATATCGAATGTATCTGTCTTAAGAATCCACTGGAATCCGTCGCTGGTGACTCGGCATTTTCGGAAACCTTCTTCAAGGCTTCCGGATGTATAATAAATCATGTGCGGACCAGCCCCAACAGTTTCTTATTATCCCGAAAATTCTGAACCCGTTTCTAATGAAACATTCGGCTATATTTGTTTTAATGGACGGCGAGCCGTGTTTTCGATTCCGACCAGACACCAGTTTCAGTACGGTGCACAATGGTTGCAAATCAGACATGGGAAATGGTCCCAGATAATCGCGGAGAGTCACCGACACATTTTGCCAGTGTCTATACCGTGAAACCTTCGTTAACCATGATGGAAGGCAGATTTCAAAGGCCTTAATAAGTTAAGAGTTAATCTGTTGTAAAATACAACTCAAAACGTGGTTTAGCACTACGCGTGTAAATATATATATTTATATAACATAAGTATTTGTAAACAAACTTATAAGCGTGGGAAAGAAGTAAGCATAAAAATACATCTTTAGATGCGATACATGTAGTGTACTAGAGTTGCGACACCTTAAGGGTTTCGCGTGATGGAATGAGTGATGAAAAAAGTGGGTTCGAAAATTTTGGGTACGAACAAAATTGTGGTACTAAAATGTTGGTTACGAAAGTTTTGAGTGTGAAAAAATTATGCAAACAAAAATTGGGATACGAACACAAATTTGGGTACGAAAAAACTATGCAAACAAAAATTTGGGTACGACAAAAAGTGTGGTACGAAAATTTTGGTTACGAACAAATGTGGGCACGAAAGTTTTGGGTAAGAACAAATAATGCAATAAAAATTGGGATACAGTTTGGAAAAAGGTCGGAGTCTTGACCACCAAACAGGCTTGGATTTTAATTAGATCGAAATAGTTCGGGATGTTGACAACCTAACTGGCTTGGATTTTAATTATGCCGAAATAGCTCGGGTTCTTGACCCCCAAACTGGCTTGGACTTTAATTATGCTGAAATAGCTGGGGGTCTTGTACATGTAGTGTACTGTGATGTATATACTATATAATAGGATATAAACACGAAAACAAAATAATCAACAGTAAGGTTAATATTATGTCGAAATCAAAAAAGAATGTATACAGTCGATTAAAAATACAATATCATTAATAATTACATACCTTACTAAAATAGTAACAAACTAACGGTGATATGTTTTTGATGTGGATTTGAAAAGGCTGCAAAAATAAACAAGTTATACCGATATGTTTTTTTTTACTTCCTGTTGTGCCAGATTTCGGTTGCGACATGACCCTCCATTAATTTAACGCGCACAGTTAACTGAAAATTACGACATGAGCGACGTCAACGTGGCTGCCATATAAAGTACACTTTAGCCTCCCGGTTGTCGTAATAAGGCGGTCAAATAATAGCAGTTAAATACAGAGCTCATTTTATAAGAAAATAGAACAGAATGACGACAGAGGACGACAACTTATGAAACGTCCTTACATATATTGTGTTTCAGCAACACTTACTATATGCGTTTAAGGAATGTAATAAACAGGTTATATCGGGGCAATGGTATTGACACACATTCGGCCAATTTACAATCGGGTCACCATGTCAAAGTTGTGCCAATATATATATCCGTGTAATAAGATATAAGTATTGCTTTTAAATAATTTTACAAACTAGAAACGAAACATGCATGCTGGATTTCTTTTTTTAATAATATTTAATGGTAAAATACCATCATGTGAAATCTCTCATCACATAAATTTGATAAGATTTCTTAAATGTAATAAAACACTTATACATGTCCAAAATGGCTCAAAATAGTGTTTACAGATTGATTACTGTCTGTGACAGTTGTTTTACAAACAATAATGTGTCTCTTGAGTTTGGAAACATTAGCGGACTGCTATATTTTCAGCGTATCCGTTCAATCAAATTATATTAAATTCCAACGATTAAAACGTCAATAAACATGCAAACATGTATTTTATATGTTTGTTTCAATTTATACGTTTTTCAGTTTGATATCATGCATATGTTAAAGAAGTATGAATGAAAAGTCATAAGCAATATCACGTTTGCATCTACGAGAACAATATATGCATACTATTGACAAAATCACATTACAGAGCACACATTACAACGAAATCATTTTGGTTCATTACAAGTTAGACAATTAAAGATATCGGTCATTAAATTTGAATGACCGATATCTTTAATTTTCTTACTTATTTACGAACCAAAATTATTTCGTTAAAGCTGTTTACATTTACCATTTTTGTTTTCACAGCAATATGAAATGAGTAATTAACATGTTGCAGATATATTAATGATGGAAACCTAACTGGTAAACGATTAAAGTCGTTGTATGTAAATATGACACAAGGGGTAATTATGCTCTATACGTCTGTATCAACCAGTTGAACGTTAAATTAACACTGCCAATTTTGACCACATAGACGAAGTTATAAACTTCGTAAAGTACCATTATAAAATGAATGTTACGTAGCAAAGGATTCACATTTTGGTCAAGTATTTTGAGAGAAGGACATTTGCATATTATTTTTGCTTTGGATATATTTTAACAAAGTTTCCCCATAAAGTGGCCAACATTTCACCACAAAACGAATTTACATGCCATAATATCCAAGGTTTTGGCCTTGTGTTTTCAGGAACGATGGTAAACGTTTTAGTACTATATAGGCCAATACAGACCGTTTCACCGGTCGTGACCAATTTTGAACTGAAGACCATGATTTTAACTAACTTAGAAGAAAACGCCGTTATACCGTGAACTATTTTCTAACGAAAGTGAGAAAAAACACTTTTACTAACGCTTGCGGAAATAAAAAATCTGTGAAATGTCTAACTTAACTTAGAAAATATTCACGGCATATTACCCAGAACCCACAGCTTTATTTGTATTAATGCGATTGAGTTTTCTTTTCATACTAGTTGATTTTGAAGACATTTTATACTATTTCCTCAGTGATGCGTAGTAATTGGGTAAAACATTAACATTTCAGCGCAAGGTTAGATTTCAGTGAATATTTACCATGGATTTCAAACGTTATTTGAAGTGGCTTATACTGATACTTCCAAAATGCATAATTAATATGGCCATGTGTTTGAGCCGTCTTGAACAGTGTAGAAACAAGGCATAAGTTAACATATACGTTTCGACAAGTTTAAACGGTCACAGTCACGATGTGTTTTTATAATTAAGATGAAACGACTTACATATTATATGTCAAAGGAAAACAAAACCGTCAAAGATGTACTGTAGAAGATTGTTCTGAACAGGGTCAATGAAAGGTACTAAATGTCTTCTTCTTTCTTTATCACGAAATGTCAACTTAATTGGATTAAAAAGTCGGCCTTGCAAATACACTTGCAGACATTTTTACGCTGAACCAGAATTGGGTTAAAATGTTCGTGATCTTAAAATAACTTTTGTAACATGATGACCAGATTCAATGCGTGTTGGGTTTAAACAGTACCCTCGAGGAATGACCTTTGCTAATACCAACTTAATGTGGATTAATGAGGTACCACATTTTTAATAATAATTTAATGTATTTGTTTCCATTTTATTGTAAAGATATAATGTGTTAGCAGTAACAGTTATATTAGCATTTACCGAAATATATATCCACTTCTGATTTACTATGATGAATGGTGGCAAAACATAACAATATGTATAACACGTAAAACACTAAAAATAATGAAAATAACATATAAAAAGTAGTCCCTGGTAACGCTAGTGAAAAAACGATCGGGCATTATTTCTCCAATAATTTTCAATAGTCCACCATATAGCATTAAATAGCATAAATAACAAATAACAAACCACCGAGCAGTGCGGTTTCCGACATGTTTGAAGTTAACACTTTTTTTATTTTCAATATCATTTTGTTCCCCATTTATTTTACCATGTTTGATATTTACATTTACACTTTAAAAATCTATGTAAAGCTCTGATCAACTTTGTTTTTAACATACTGGAACAACTTTCAAAGAGGATCACTTAAGGACTACTCTTGTGAAGTTTCTTTATAGTCAGCCAAGCGGTTTAGGAGGAGTTGTCGTTTACAGTAAATTTGTTTACGATATACATCACACGGACTTCAGACCATGGACGCGAAGAATTAAGCCACCATAATATATCACCATAGGCACTTCGTACGCATGTGAGCTGATAAATTTAAATATGTAACATCGAAGTATATCGATCTTCGTTACACGTTAAGACTATGCAAAGTTAATTAAATCTGTAAAAGTGTTTATTAAACACGTATTGATAATATATGTACATCATTTTCTTCATAACAGTAAAATAGTCTAAATTAAGATAAACATATGCAAAATGCAAATGACAAATAGATCGTTATTCAAAAGGTAATATGTACATACGTGTCAGGTTTAATAAAAAATGATATACAATTCTAGTGTCAGCAATGTGAATCCTTCATTTATGTTTTTATTCGATATATTCAACCAAATATATGTTCAGGCATGGTATGAAAGAGTTTGAACATACGACATTTCTTGATCGGTCCTTTAATTTTGTTATATGTGTTACGGGAATCGCAGGAGCTCTGTTTTTTTTATATGTTAGACAGCTCTTCGTATAACGAGTTTCGATGCATGGTATCTGCATTCAAACACGAGTACGCATCATCCGCTGTAAGAATAAATATGATATTAGTATTATATGCACAATAACATGTACTTCACGTGTTATTCAACTCCCATGTAACACAAGTGAAGGGAATGAACGAATATTTATGTATGTATACAGTTTGCGAGTAAACGCTGATTGAACACTCATCGTCACAACAGGCAAGCAGTAAACTATTTAGATACGATAACATTAATACAGTAAAGAGCTATGTGTGAAATTATAATAGATGAACTATAAAAAAAATTGGATCAGAAACTAGTCTATTAATTGCACTTGTAATAACAATTAACAAAGCGTACAGATTGCAATGATTTACATATCAACTACATCATTACGGTCATATGTACGAAACTATTTCTTACACCAGAGCAAAATAATGTAACAACAAAACTCCGTTGGAAAAAGTTCCAACATGCTATATGGGATATTATGTGTGAATACATACACACTAAGAGAATTTAAGACGTACGTACCGGGATCACTGTTAATGTGAGCACCGTACTTAGCATCCAACAGTTTTGCTACGCACTGGTGGATGAAGATGTACTGTTGCTGCAAAATATTATTGTTCAACCTCAAATCTGTCCAATATTTGTTTTTGCAGTATGAGAACTAAAATGGAGTGTATTGGAATCGCAGGGGTAAATGACGAATAAAACATACAACAACCAACGTGAATATTTATGTTATCAATTAATCGATGAAAATAAATTCGCCATCTCTATTTACTTACACGGGAAAATAAACGCCCAATTATATTAATGCGTATGCTTTTTTATGTACAAACGATTAAACTGATGTATTAATATAACACTCTACATATAGGATATGAAAGTTAAAGTATAATACTCGATTACATCTACCTGAGTTTGCACCATGTGACACCTGTTGTTTCTCATCTTCAGGACAAGGTCAAAGATGTCGATTTTAGCCTGCAAGTCGTGGTTGTTGATGAACTGTATAAGGTGATCCAGTGCGATATATGTACCTGTTCCCCCAACACCAGCACTAGAAAAACAGTTTGCAGCATAAATATGAACTCAGAAATACTTGGAGATCAAGAAATACTTGGTGATAATTAAACTTTGGTAAGATAGACCCGAACACGTCAAATATTCCATTAAATTCGGTACATTTTAAAAAAGACGTTGGTAAAGAGCGCAAGTAATTGAAACATCAGTAAATTACATCACATACATATTAAAAATGTATGACGTCATTTAACAAAAGCGAATTGAGCCAAGCTCTTGATTGGGAACAATAGCAAAATTGCTTCATTAGAAGAACGACACAAAAGAACACGCGCACTTGTCAAGACAAAATGGCGTATACAAAGAATTAACACAAAACAAGATAATATAAATCTATAAACCAGTGTTGATGGGCACTTGAATAAGGGACATAAACAATTTTCATACGTATGCACTCTCCAAAAGAGACTTAACTCCGGGAAAGATATCTAACAGGCTATGACGTCGTTATGACCATCGACAACTATCGACGATTTCTGATTCGTTTAATCGTTCCTATGGTCGGTCTCAGCAAGTCAAAGGTATAACATATTTATAACAAAATGCCACGTTTTTAAATGTACAAATAATTGGTGCGGTGCCATCAGGTATGAACTTCTTATTATTGTATAAATTATAAAGTGAATCGACATCGTTGGAGGCCAGTTGAACTGTAATTGTGTAATGCAATATTTCTTTGCACAGTTATTTTGAAAAATATTTTGTTGGAAGTTTGCCGACAATTTAAACTTGCCAGATAAGTGTTTACCTCAAAAGCGTCTATAGATATGAACTATTTCTTAACATAAATTACGGTATTAAATTTAGTGTTTTTTTATTTAAATAAAATACAATGTACCTGCAGTGAACAACCATTGGACCGCTGTTATCGATTTGCTGCACGGATTCTCGGACACGCTGTATGAAATTCAACATCGAGTCATGTTTCACTGTAGCCAGGTTTTCACGCCATATCAGGAAATGAAAATGTTTCAACTCTCGCGTCTGATCGCCCTGGACAGACAATTGATATTAACAAGCAAATGTATTTGCACACAAATGGCACATTTATCATTTCGAAATTATTCCGTTTGTTCAGTATAAACACAACAAATAACATTACTTACATTAGATATTCGCATAATTCTCAAGTCATAGCATCCCATGTTTGTTTCGGATATAACATCCACCATCACATCACCATACCACCTAGGTTTACCCGGGTTGGTTGGCCAGTATTGCTCGCACNATATATATATATATATATATATATATATATATATATATATATATACAAATGTTAGGAATACTGCGAAGGAACATAAACATGCACATGAATTTCACAATAGTGATGTGTATTGAAATGTTTAGAACATACAAGATAATTGTACTCCCTTGACGCAAATACCTTGTTTCCCTCCATACAGAGTGTAAGCATGACGACGATCGATACGTCCTGTTCCCAGATCATACGCCACATATCATCAACAGTCTTAGCCAGCGGTCCTTGACAGCCTATATACTCCCGGGATGAATTATAACCCTACAGATATACAGCAGCTTTAGGATTAAATCAGTTGGCAAATATGCAATGACGGACAATAACTACGTTGATGACTAACACTTACCGCAAATATTTTATTTCATATGTATAAAAAATTAAGCAATTGATCAACAAATCGTCGAGACAATTGGTTCAATCCAAAGTCAAAACAATAGTACATACCGGCAAATAATTAGCGTTGATATAGTCTCCTTTATTATCCTCTTTGATCAGGCTCAGTTTAACCCGAGAATGGTCATCTGAAAAATATATGGGTTTGTTTCGGTCACGAGAATGAACACCTGCGTCAATATAAAAGAAAATAAAGTATAATTTTATACGTGCGATACCGCACTAGTCCTTTCAAAATGTAAAAGGCAGATTCATAGGGGTTTCAGATTTTATAATCGCAACCACATTTACACAATTCACCTACATGGAACTATGTCAGGCAATCTGTTCCTCGAACTGTTCTCTTGCAGGTTTGCTGCGTTCGTGGAGTGGTTAGGGCTGCGAGATTCCATTTCCTGAAGAATGTTCATACATTTATGTGGATGATTAAAAGTATCCGGAATACTATGCTTTGTTAATATTTATCTTATAGAGATAAGAAAGTATTATCTATTAATTACATTTTCTCTATTAAGTGTCCTGCCAATGTGCTTTCTTGCGTGATGCAGAAAACACCAGTTCGTCTACAAGTCCTTCTAAGCTACCAGTCTGAACAAAATATTAACGAGAAAAGTAATAATCTTATAAAGTACGCGCCATGCAAATAT
Organism: Dreissena rostriformis; assembly: GCA_007657795.1. Classification (NCBI taxonomy): domain Eukaryota; kingdom Metazoa; phylum Mollusca; class Bivalvia; order Myida; family Dreissenidae; genus Dreissena; species Dreissena rostriformis. Next base: position 67,667 of record VMBQ01003528.1, on the reverse strand, counting down.
CTTAAAATTTACGATGAACGAGATTCGATTTTCTAGCGTTATACAGAGCGCCATTTCGCGAATTCATTAATATACGTTAATGTCATCGACAATGTATCGCGAACAGGCACATTCATAGGTTCATTGATTATAAGTCTTCGCAACTATAATTTTTTTTTTGTCACGCAACAAATCGTTACTTGTGTCGATAACCAAAATAAAAACAACAACATAAATAACACGATTTCCACAGGCAGTAGAGTCCTCACATGAGACGCGAAGGAATTGAATTGTTTTAATAAGCTTTTGGGATGTATTCAGAAACATAATCTCGGCCAAGATATCATTAAAACATTCTTCAAAAGTTTGAAAACGATTTGGATACAAATAAGGTATCTTAAGTGTTCGCAATCTTTTTTTTTATATAATTGCACCGATTGAACTAGTTTTTATACAATCAGTGGTCCGTCCAGATATTATAAGCTTTTTCTTTTGTTTTGAGCCCACGTGACCAAGTTTTAAACTCGGCGAAAATATCTACGGGCCGAAGTTTCATGGAGATTGAGCGATATATATCTCCTATAGAGTGTTCTCAAGCCTTCATTTGGCATGACAGAGTGATAATATTTTATGACTCCAATTGATGTAGTTTCAAACTCGGATATCATTGTGACACATGTTCTCAACAACGTTCATGAAGATTGGGAAATACAAATGGTCCCAAGAGTCTTCAAAAGAAAATTGTTCTTTCATTTTAATTAGCGAATAAGTTTTTGATCCCTCTCCCAGTTTCGAACTGTCCTGAGATATAATCAGGACAAATGTTTTCACCAAGTTTCATAAAGGTAAATGGCAATAATGTGGTGTCATGAGATTGCAAACGTTCACTTCAATTTGACCTAGTGACATAATTTTTTTTTATAACAGACGACATAGTTTCGAAATTGGTCAAAATATATTTGAGAAAATGTTCACACCAATAATCATGAAGATTGGGGAATAAATGTGTCATTTAGAATATTCAATAGCGTTTTATTCATTTGAACTAAAGCCCTAGATTTCGAACCCAAGTGACCCAGTTTAGAACTCATTTTTATCATTTTGACAATTTGTATTAGCAAGTTTGAGGCGATTGGGCAATACACGTGATCACAAAGTTTTACTATATAAAGAAAACTGCTCCGTACCCTGGCGGCCATGTTTTTCAATGGACCGGAACCGTTTCAAACTCGGCCGAGAAATCAGGAGGACAAATGCTCTGGGCAGTTTTCGTGATGATTGGGCTAAAATTTTTCTTCTGAAGGTTTCCAAAGCTTTTTTTAAGATGACCCAGTGACCTAGGTCTGTATTCACAACACCATTCTTAGATTAAATTATGATGAATCGACTTAGATCCAAGAAAGCGTCTGAATATATACTCGTTACAACTGATGATTATGTCAGTAACAAAACGTTCTACTTGAATAATTATGTAGATAGAGGTCGTACATGGTTTGTTTAAATCAAAATTAAAGCAATTCATAAGTATGACATTTAAAGAATATTCTTGACTCTAAGACTTAGGTTTAAGAATAGATTGCTGAATACGGGCCCTTATTTTTTACTCTTCATGATCCAGTTTCAGACTCGTCCAAAACGTGACCGAAACAAATATTCTCCCCGAATTTCATGAAGATTCTGTTATAAATGTGTCCTCTTGATTGTTGTTAAGGACAATGTGGATGGCAAAATGACAGACAAAAGGTGATCACACATGTTGACCATGGGCACTTGGTGCTAAGGTGGGATAAACATATATATATATATATATAGTTTACCTCATATTCTGCAGCGAAAAGTAGGTTGGAGTCTTTCTTCAGGTAGGTCAAGTAATTGCTGAAATCACTTAGACGAACCGCCCTGCAAACAGAACACATCACAAAAGTCCGTTACAACTGTCGAACAGAACATTTTGAGTATGAACCATTATAATTGCCACACACTATTGAATAACGTTTACAATATGTTAATCGTATGATGAAAAGACTGTGTACTTGTTCACTGAAATATGTGTTTACCTGTGTTTTACTTTCTTCTCTTTTGCATAATGTACACTCATCTTTGCACTACAATACAATAGAAAACAGAAACAAAAACACGACGTGCCAAAGTTAATGAAATGTTTGTATTTTTGAACAACTCTATAAGCACCTGATCCATTGTTATATTATAAGTTATAAGTACGAGCAATCTGCTAAGAGAAATTTACGCCTTTCCATGCATAAAAGACGTAGATTTGATTGTCTTTGAAAAGGTAGATCGGACTACAACTACGACTTTAACTAAACCTGTAAATGTTGTTAGACAGAGTTGATGAATATTTAACATTGTTAAATGCTTTAAATTCATATAAACCCGTAAAAGGAAAAAAAAACAATTTACATACGTTGGCCGTTTGATCATTTTTCGACGCAGGAAAACGATGACAATCACAACGATGAAGATGACTGCAGCTGAAACACCTATAGTTACACCAACTATCATTCCGGTATTCGACGCTTTAGAGACCGAATCGTCACTTAAGGCTGAAATACAGTCAATGCATACAAACACGTGCACACGAAATTAACATCTGTACACAATAAATCCACATAATTACTCCATATTTATTTATCAGTCTAGAACTGGTACAGAAACTGACCTCACTGATCACATTTAATAGCATGATCATGTAGTTTGCACGCGACACTTAAAATGAGATTGTTTCGGTTTGAGAGTAAACTTGCATTGTTAATTATAGAAATGGTTAAATAGAGCAGAAAGTTATAATACATTGTACACATATATTCAAGATATAGTACAAAACATATATTTCAAGGTTGGGTTGGAAGGAATAGCAAGCCTATTTACCAGCTTTAGTTTTATAAGGTCCGTAGTCCTTGCTCAATAAGCAGCCTCCACTGGTGCACACCACCACAACAAATCTTTAATCAACAGTTACCTAAGTTTGTTATGGCAATATTAGTATCCATGTACACAACAATATAACATTATTTGAATGTGTTATTGCTTTTTGAAGAGTTTATTTTCTCTTAATATTCCTTAGAGTTTGTAACACCAGATATATGCTAATTTTTAAAGATTGTTCAATAGATTTCGTGGCCTAGGGGTTGGTAATATGTAATCGGAAAATAGTGAGTTGCTTTATTTGGGGATTTTTTGCTGTCAAAATGTATTTCAACGAATAATAACGAATACATTGTGTGCAGCGTCTACACAATTAGATAATACATAGAGGATATTTGTTCATGTCAGTGTAAGATCGTTTGTTATTTCACGAGTGATCATAGAAAATATATTTTCACGAGTGGCGCAGCCACGAGTGAAAATATTATTTTTCTATGATCACGAGTGAAATAACAAACGATCTTACACTGACATGAACACATTTTCTGTTTCTTTTATGCCCCTTTTACAAGAAAATAATTAATAGCTGTTTCCCTTTCGCTAAAAATTTACCCTTTCTCCCGTGGCGTACCTCCATACATTGAAATGACGTCATTTTGTTGACGAAATGACGTCATTTTGTTGACGAAATGACGTCATTTTGTTGACGAAATGACGTCTTTATTCCAGGGAAATTCTTCAGTTTAACTCTCTTACAATTTAAATAAACGGTTAAAAGCATAAAATTAAAAGACAATTTGCTGGATTCGGTGGAATATCGATTTTATTTCACTCGTGATCATAGAAAAATATAAACAAGGATATAAACTAGGGAAGTAAATCTTGATATGATAATAAAAAAATAGAAAAAGGAGTTCCGAACATTTGTTATTTTCACCGGTGAAAATAACAATTCGTTTATTTTCACTGCTGATATTCACTGCAGAAATGTCCTATTTTATCATTTATAGGTATAAAAGAAATTGTATTATTTCCACTGTCAAAACTCACATATAGGCGATTGCAGCAGCAAGTGGCCCGTTACAATACTCATTATCTTGTGTGCTAGTACAGCTTTCAGATCCTACTGTAAATGTCTGGGTGCTGCTGTCAACATTCCTGCGCCGACGCCCTGAACAACATTGCAGTGGAATATGGTTTTTACAAACATTAAAAGAAAAAGTTATCTGATAACAGCTCATTCCAAGGTATCAATATGAAGTATGTTGTCACATCATATAATAAGTATCAATTTGTTCAGTTAAGCCCTTTTTATTAAAGCTTGCTTTAATTGAAAACCGAAGGCTTATTCAGACACACTCAGCTCTTTTATATAGTAAGAAACAGTATTTGGTGTCTTTGGAGAAGCTCACGAGAATGCGTCATAAGTGGTTATCACACTATCATGTTACTACGTGGAAACCACCACCACTATATTCCATTGACTTTAATTTTTTGTCTATAAGCTTTGTATAGGTTGATAATAGGTCTTGTTTTAAGATTGCCACTAATATTAAAGATCTTACATAGCTATTCCCCCCCCCTATATATTCCACAACTAACGCTAAATTTTACCTAAACACACCTACATATTCTTTGGAATACCACGTTAATCAAATCAATTTGCCCTGATATGGATAAAGCTCGTCACCCTTTATTTAAATTATAAACCCATTAAACTGACAGAAATCTGAAAATGAAAAGATGCAAACAACAGCTTAAATCTGTTAAAACTTACACCGGAAAAGTGTGAATAAGTTAACTTTCTGTCAAGATACCACTGAAACATTCTGTTAAAAGAACAAAACTCCAAAATAAACTCCAAAATAAACAATCAAATGTACCAGATGTCCCCTTCAGTTTTGACCACCAATCGCTCTTGGTGATTCTCCAGGGCGTGTAACCCTTTGCAGACGCCGAGTTCCAATTGTCCAGATTGTCAATGTCAGCAATATACCATACAGCACTGGTCCTGTACACTTGAAAATGTTAAACCAACACATTCAGTTTTATGCCATATTCTTTTTTGGAAGATATTGTTTTGTTCTGTTGAACTTTCATGGTGTGGAAAGCATACTCTTGTGTGCAAAGTGGTTAATTTTTTACAAATACATTTTAAGAAACAGGTGGCACCTAGTAGACATACCCTTGTAATAACTGTTGTTTTACATAAAATGTAAACCAAGTAAAAGACAAAAGGCCTTAATGCATTCACATGACACCCAAATTTGTTCTAACCAGGTAGTTTTCAAAAAGGTTTCACAATAGACTAATAGATTTATAAGAAAAACTGCCCCATCCCAGTGAATTTTAGAGCTGTTTTATGGCCGAATCTTTCAATGTAATCTTTATTTTTAAAACAAAACAAAACAACAACAAAACTAAATTTGGACAAAAACTGAATCGGTAACATGCATTTGTGTAAATAATCTCAGAGATGTGTGCATCAGTTATAAGGAACACAACATAATCTTTAAGAAACAGTTTTATAAAAACACATATAACTTACAAACAGGCAACAAAAAACAGTAGATGACTTCTTAACTATGCAATATATACTTTACGTACCTTCAAATCTACATTTATCCTGACGACATCCGATGACGGCAGTTCGCCCAATTTGTCCATTGGTTGTGTCCAACATGAATTCCTCAGCGATGTTCAGAGTGATGGTGGTCTGCTCCTGACTGGTTGCCTTCACAACTGGAGCACTAGTCTCATCCACAACAAGCTTGGGAACTGTATACAGTATAACGATTAAATAATAGCAACCACGATAAAAACGTTTAAATAAAATGAAACAAATTCTGCAAGTTTGGTGTCTCAGTAGCTTTGGTTGTGTCGAGTAGTGTCACAATCTAGTAACAAGTTCTCAGAACACCATACTTACTCAATATCTTTATATAATTTTCTACATATCAAATACAACAGTGATTATATCCATTTTGTGTGGGGTATACTGCTGGTTGAGTTGAACATAGAACGTACCTCCTGCAGGAGCAGGCACTATCTTTGTTGTAGGTTCTCCAAAATTTTCACTTGTCTCAGTATTGACTGCATACACCTAGTGAAAAGAGTTGACGTGTTATTACACTGAAGAATCAAAAAAACAGAAAGACACAGATTGAAACCACAATGCTTAAGATGTCTATTTCCCTCAAAATCGGAAAAGGCCATAACTCTGGTAGTGTAAGTAAAAAAAAGATGTGTCCATAGGACACAGATGCCCCCGCATTCAACTATTGTCTCAAAACTCCACTTATGTAAAAAAACAAGCCGCTTCAATGGCCAAATTTGACCTTGGACCTTAAAGTGTGAACTTGACCTTTTAGGTAGGAGACGGGTTTTTTTACATGTGACATGTCCTCTTATATTGTTTTACAGTTGTGCTAAATTTTTCCTAAATTCATCAATAAATGGCAAACTAATAGCGAAGACCGGAATTGTTATGGTCAATTTGACCTTTGACATCTTAATGTTATCTTGACTTCTGAGGCAAGGAGACATGTGTTACATGCCACATGTTGTCTTAAATGGCAAATTTATTGCAGTCACGAAGTTTTGCACTGACGCACATACTGTGTGACTGCTATATGCTGCTATTAAGTTTTCACTTATGTTTGTAAGAATTATAACAACAATTTAAGTCAGACAAAATGCCTTATTGCCTTCTATCCACATATCAAGTTACATCAACCTAGCTTAAGTACTTTTGTAGTTGTTGCATGATCCAAATGTTAGTTTTCACTTATTCTGGTAGCCATAGCAACCATAATTTTTGTCCCATGTAAAAATTGAACACGTATTTCTCTAAAAAATGAAATAACATGCATATTCCCCATATAGCCCTCTATCAACATACCCAGTTTTGTCAACAAAGCTTAAGCCCTTTTTAATTTACCGCAGGTTTCAGGTTTGGACAGACAGGTGGACAGAAGGACGGACAGGGTGTTAACCTATAGTACCATCAGACGAAACCATAGGGGACTAAAAACCAAGAATGTTTAACTTGATTTAGAACCTTTTAACAAGGATTGTCACCATATGATGACATATGCCCCCTTTTTCCACATTTTTCAAAACCTTAACGCAAAACCTAAACGCAAAGACGGACAGACGGACGGAAGGACAGTGCGTTCACTATATGCCACCCTACCGGGGGCATAAACAGACATATTTGTAGGGGATTTCATTTCTCATAATTTGCATTCTTTTCCCTGAAATTGTCCTTTTTTAAGAGAGGCACATTTAGTGAGCTTACTGTAAAGTTGTACATGGTCTCTGGCAGAACATTAAATTCTTGACTGTACACTGGACTTCCATCATCGTTCTTCTTTATATTCTGCAATAATGACAAGTATGAGTATTTCATATAAAAACAAGCCAATTCGTTGAATTGATATTCCCCGCCAAATAAATTTTGTTTATGGATGGGTGCAAATCCCTTAATTCATGGTAGAATCCTAACAAATGCAAATTACTTGTATTAAGAAAGTGTAGGGTTATGGTTCTTGTTAGTGGAACTCTCCTCATTGATATCTATAAACTCATGAAGTTTCATGTTAAAACCTTGTATCATATCTGAGATAAAGCCTTGAAAAATTACATCATAGAAAACAAAACAAAAAAGGGCAATAACTCTTATTAAAGTAAGTTTAGGCTTATGGTTATTGTGCATGGCACTTGTCCTCATTGGTATCTATACATACATGAAGTTTCATGTTGAAAACTTATTCAGTTTCTGAGGTAAAGCCGTACAAAGTTTGTGACAGACGGATTGACTGACAGACGGACAGACAATACCAAAACTATATCCCTCTGCCTTAGGTGGGTGATAAAAACTATTATTCCAGAATCAAATTAATCCCATAAAAAGGGTAAATGACCTTATACTAAAAATACTGTGTCAATCAATCCGCCAGTACCTGTGTTCCCGTAATCGCTGCAGTTGTGACATTATGCGTCAGCACATACTCTTGAATGACACTATTTCTGTCACGGGGGGCAGGCGCCCTCCAGTCCACTTTCAACTTGCGATAGTCATCGGATCGATTTTTAGCAACAATAATTTCAAAGTTGCTGACCGGTCCTGGAGCTATTCAGAACATAAAAAAATACATTACACGTTTTTAAGTGATAACAAGCTGAAAATGGACGGTATACAATAGATGTAGATATATAATATGTATTATCGTATACCATGTGTTACAATAAAAACCATAGATATGATAATCAAATTATAATATCTGCATTTAAAAACAGAATAAAATATTTAATAAACTAAAAAAATATTTATATTTTTTTAATAACTTCATATTCAAAGTAATTGATACCATTATAGTTACACAAATTACTATTATAAAGTGACTCAACAAACCTAAGTTCATATTTCAAAAGTATATTAAATGTCTTTGACAAACAACATTACCTGAAGGGAGTGTTCTAAATGATGCTGTTGGGGGTGATATTTTAGCCATTCCCACACTAGTTTTGGCACTGACAGTGACTGTATAGTTCCAATACTCCTCTAAACCAACTGCCACCACCGACGTGTTCGTGTAACCTGATGAAATGACAACAATATTAACCAGAACTTTGTCACAGAAGTGACGTATACCCCCATACGCTACATTGACACAGAATATTTCTTCACAAAATAAGAGAAGCTAATTTAGGGTGATGTTTAAGAATTATTATGCCATTATCATTCATGGCCATTTTTGACCTTTGAAGTCAAAGTGTAACCTTTACATTGGTGATATCGATGTAATTCTTTCGCATGACACACCGTCCAATGATGGCAAACAAATGTGCTACATTATTTTGAAATATCTCCATGAACAACAGCGTTATGGCCCGGACAAGCTCATTAATGGTCATTTTCTACCTTTGACCTTAAAGTAAGACCTTGACCTTTGAGATATCAGTGTCATTCTTTCGCGCGACACACTGTCCAATGATGGCGAACAAATGTGCCAAATGATTTTGAAATCTCACATTCAACAACAGAGAAATGGCCCGGACAAGCTCATTTATGGCCATTTTTGACGTTTGACCTAATAGTGTGACCTTGACCTTTGAGATATCGACATAATTTTTTCGTGTGACATACCGTCTAATGATGGTGAACAAATGTGCCAAATGATTTTAAAATCTCGCGTTGAACGACATAGAAACAGCCCGGACAAGCTCATTTATGGTCATTTTTGACGTTTGAACTCAAAGTGTGACCTTGACCTTGAGGATATCGACATCATTCTTTCGCATGACACACTGTCCAATGATGGTGAACAAATGTGCCAAATGATTTTGAAATCTCACATTGAACGACATAGATACTGCCCGGACAAGCTCATTTATGGCCATTTTTGACCTTTGACCTCAAAGTGTGACCTTGACCTTGGAGATATTGACGTAATTCTTTCGCGCGACACACCGTCCAATGATGGTGAACATATGTGCCAAATGATTTCAAAATCCCTTGATGAACGACATAGTTATGGCCCGGACAAGCTCATTTATGGCCATTTTTGACCTTTGACCTCAAAGTGTGACCTTGACCTTGGAGATATTGACGTAATTCTTTCGCGCGACACACCGTCCAATGATGGTGAACATATGTGCCAAATGATTTCAAAATCCCTTGATGAACGACATAGTTATGGCCCGGACAAGCTCATTTATGGCCATTTTTGACCTTTGACCTCAAAGTGTGACCTTGACCTTGGAGATATTGACGTAATTCTTTCGCGCGACACACCGTCCAATGATGGTGAACATATGTGCCAAATGATTTCAAAATCCCTTGATGAACGACATAGTTATGGCCCGGACAAGCTCATTTATGGCCATTTTTGACCTTTGACCTCAAAGTGTGACCTTGACCTTGGAGATATTGACGTAATTCTTTCGCGCGACACACCGTCCAATGATGGTGAACATATGTGCCAAATGATTTCAAAATCCCTTGATGAACGACATAGTTATGGCCCGGACAAGCTCATTTATGGCCATTTTTGACCTTTGACCTCAAAGTGTGACCTTGACCTTGGAGATATTGACGTAATTCTTTCGCGCGACACACCGTCCAATGATGGTGAACATATGTGCCAAATGATTTCAAAATCCCTTGATGAACGACATAGTTATGGCCCGGACAAGCTCATTTATGGCCATTTTTGACCTTTGAACTCAAACTGTGACCTTGACCTTGGAGATATTGATGTAATTCTTTCACGCGACACACCGTCCAATAATGGTAAACAAATGTGCCAAATGATTTTAAAAACTCACAATGAACGACATAGTTATGGCCCGGACAAGCATTTGACCTTTTTAATCAAAGTGTGACCTTGACCTTGGAGATATGGACGTAATTCATTCGCGCAACACACCGTCCAATTATGGTGAACAAATGTAACAAATAATTTTTTAACTTTTCAAACTTGACCTTGCAATCATCTAGTTACAACTTCTACCAAGTTTAGTGAAGATCGGTTGAAATTTTGGGACAGACAGACAGACAGACCGACCGACAAAGTGACTCCTATATAGCCCCCATAAACCAATGGTAATGGGGGTATAATGAGAAAATAAGTTAATTTTTCAATTTTACTGGCAATATGGGCCTCCATCCCTTGCACATGGAATCCAGTTATTTTAGCAAGTTCAAGTGTAAATCATATTATTACTCAAACATAGCTAAGTAAACTTCCTCAATAGAACCAGAAAATAATATCAACACTTGCTGCAACGAAAACATACAAGTTGTTCGGCTACGGACTAAACAAGATAAGTATGGTGAGGATTTTGTTTAAGATTTTAAGACAAAGTACAAAACAATGAAAATTATAAATATTGTGCTGAAAAAGGAAATAAATGGCACTTAAAACGTTAATGTCTGCCTAAGTATGGTCGGGTTACCTGAAGCACTCATTATTTTCTTTTTTGTTTGACCCAAAATGCAGAGTCCACAGAAACAACACGCCATGGGCTGTTTATAGTAATTAAACTGCAGCAGATTCTTGTTCTAAACTAGAGCTTTGTCACAGTTATAACTATAAGTCCGGCACCGCTTTGTTACAGGCATGACAGCTATGCCAATTAGTAAGCTCACGGGCACATAACTCGGAAATTAATTAAAAACTGCATGTGAAACATGCACATCCACACAGGATAGTGATGACAATTTTGTTTAAATTTAAAGGCTTAAGAAATGTAGAAGTAGTTTGCCTCACAAGCTGAGAACATGTTTAGATACTGCCATAAAAATGGTTAAGTTAAAAAACACATAACTTAGACACATGTGGAGCATTGGGCAAGAAAAACATCTTGCACATCTAAACTGTATGGTGATAAAGATTAGTTTGCTCCTCAAACTTATATCAATCTACCCACCGACTGATCAACCACAAAGTGACATCAAATTATACCCATTTCCTGTCAAGTATAATAAATTTCTTCAAATCAACTACATATTATTCATGGTTTATCATACCAAACCAAATTCTTACCATGGACAACGTATGATTTAGCAGGTGCCCCTTCATAAGGAGTCAAGGACACATTGTAAGTCACCTGACCAGGCCGAGGACCAACCAGACTCCAGGACACGTTCGAGGATGTTTTCTGAATGGCTGACACTGTGACATCAGCGGGCACAGCTTGGGGCTCTGAAACACGGCCAAAAGGGTTTAAAAATCTTTGACACTTTATTATCCTGCATCAAGACGTTTCCTTTCATTTTATTTTCACTTACCGAAAGTTCACAAAAGCATTAAAGCTGCTTAGAAACATACATTTGTTAACATACATATTTTAACTATCAATAAAAAAGAAAAAGTTTCGGTCTTAAATAAATGAAAAACAATATATAATATAATATTATTTAAGCCATTATTCTTTTGTGCTACAGATAACTAACTCAAAGTTTTTCAGAAGATATATTTAGGCTATATTTTGGTATGATTCAATTGTCTTACACACGTGTATTTAATAGTCAACAATGTTTTTGGTAATGTTTTGAAATATATCTATTGTTTTTGATCCCTAATATTGCCAAAATATTCCCCTTTCACCAAAACTGGTACTGATACAGTAACATCACAAACCATACCAACCTTCTTCATTGGTCTGAATTATGAGATTTGCACGATGTCCACGCCCAGCGTCATTAACGGCATCCACTGTTATTGTGTAGACTGTGTCAGGCAAGAGGTCAGTCACATTGACAGACTTGTTACTTCTAAGTTCAGTCTGTGTCTTAGAGATACTGATAATCTCAATGTTTGGACAGAGCCCTTCCAAACTGGCAGAATTCTGTAATACAAAAACACAAATAATAAAAGTGATACCATGTGACACCACAGCTGTCCCAAGACTCTTCTTCCACTTCAATAGTATAATGTACATTTTATGTAAGTCACCTAAGGGTGATTATAACTATTGGGCCAAAAAATTAACAGGACCTTAACAACTATGCAATAATTGCTAATGAAAACAAATTTTATTTTCATTTCTCAAACACTTACTGCAAAGTTACAGTCTGAACATCTGTATATGCGCTGCACACACGTGCCTTCGGTCTTCATCTGTAGCACATACCCTAGTAGATCCTGATTATATAATTGACTGGGAATTTCCCAAGACACCTCGACACTTCGACTGGTGATTGTTCCCTTTTGCAGATTCTGGGGCATTTCAGACACTGGAAACGAAATGAGCTGTTTTTGATATTAGTAAGAATTAATACTTTCATCATTCTATATGAAATTATAAGTAAATAATTAAAAGTTCTTCTTCATAAATGTTTGTACAACACAAGGTTGGTGCAGGGATTGGAAAAAAATATCTGGTGAGGTCTAAAAAATGAAAATGACTACCTTTGTCAGTTTAGTGAACTTTAGTATTTATACAGTCAATTATAACTGACAGCTTGAAAATACACGAGTTAAAAGATTGCGTAATCCTACATCTCCAAATTTGATTGCCTTATAGGTTATTCATTGAATATTAAAATAGCATAAGAATTAGCGTTACAAACATCATGCGAACTAAGAAGATTAAACATTTACAATGTTCAGTTGGCAAGTTTGAACTGCATTGAACTGATCAGAAAAACTCTTACACCGTGCCATGGTTTTACACGTTACATCACCCACAATTGTTGACCCTGGCTTATCAGAAGTGAAGTTTTCATTTTCAGTGTAAACATAGAATGTATAGGGTGTTCCTGAAATAATGAAAATATTGTGTATCTTAAACCATTTAAATCAACAACTTAATATTTTATATGGGTTAACTCAATTCAACGGGAAAGATTCTTGTTACCGGTAATTTGAGTCTTATGTTCATACAAACACTAAATACAACAAAATCCATTTGCCAGCACACTTTTTGATTTTTGTGTGTGCTGAAAAACACGATAAAAAACTTGTGTTTAAAAAAACAAAACTGCTCCCAGCACATGTAAGTTTTGTTGGAGGTCACCATACCACACAGGTTGGGTTTCTTTCAAGTACTCCGGTTTACTCCGACAGCACAAGACCACAACACAATTATTTTTAAGAACAAACTAAATAGCTGGAAATTTCATATATAATTTGAAATTGGTACCCATAGTTTATTGAGTCTAGTAAGCTTATAACACAAGACAGATGAGACACACTCTGAGTCCTCACCAAATGCAGCCTTGGTTGCGGAAGGCCTCATAGTTAGAAACAAAACAAAATTGGGTTAAAAAGTGAAGTTCTATGAAGGTTCTATTGTGTCTTCAAATCAGAACTGCTCATCATGACCACAGGATAACGTCAGGTGAGCTAATTATTAACAAGAGAATTCTGAAGATCCTTGACGCTCAGTTAAAGAAACTGTAGCTAAGTGGCATAATACTCGAGACCTCAAGTTTGGGGCTACAGGGACATAATATAAACATTTCTCGCTATGTAAGTCTGTATAAAATATCTCACACCACCACACAGGGGTGGCCAATTTTGACTACAAAGGCATAATTTCAGCAAATTTAGTAGAGGACCATTTTCTGAAATTACATACAAAATATTACACCCATGGGCTTTTTTGCAGACATTTTGCAAAAAAGTGTCTATAAAAACAAGTAACCCCCAGGGAGAGCAAATTTTAATTCCAGAGGGTTGATTTCAACAAACTTGGTAGAGGACCATCATACAATGGTACATACCATATACAAAACTTCTGGGTCTTTGAGTTTCAGCGATTTTTTAAAATGCTCACATAAAAGAAAAACAAGTACATGGCTGGTGTCTATTTTGACTCCTGGGTCATGATTTGAAAAAACTTGGTAAAGGACCACCATACCATGTTACATGCCAAATACTTAACCTCTGGTCCTACATGTAGCAGTTAATTTTAGATTTTTAAACTCAACTTGCTATATAAGTATATATAAATCATGTTACCCCTGGATCGTGGCAATTTTCGAATCGATGCGCATGACTTGAAACAAGTTTTCACTATACGATATTACATACCAAATATTGTATCTCTTTGGATATTCAGAGATGATTTTTGAAATTTCCATTTAAAAAATCTATTTTTAGCCCTGGTGACCTTCATATGCAGTGGACTGGAATGATTTGAAACTTTGAAAGAGGGTCGTGCAAGCTTCATTTCTATTCAGGTTTATGAAAGTCTTCTAAGTGGTTTTTGTCTTTTGGAGAAAAAGTTAACGGATGGACGCACTGATGCATGGATACATGTCACAGACACGCAAGCACATCACGGTATCCCAAAAGCGTACCATAACAGCATTGTGTTTAGCTAAAAATAAAATTAATATTAGCATCTCACCTGGACTCAAGTCTGTAACTTTAAAGACTTCAGTAACTGTAGTGGTGTTGTAATACTTGGTTGAGTTGGATGACACAGCACTTATACGGTACTGACGGAGATCACCGTTAGGATATTCAGGGCCTAACCACCTGAGATTTATAAATGTGTCCATCCTTGAATCACATACAACACTGCGAGGAGGCGAGGGAACTACAAGCAAAAATAAAGTAAAATTAAAAAAGGCAAAGATTGTAATAATTTGAATGATTGACAAATAAAGGTTTATTGATATTCCATGTACCGGTATTAGTATTGGTATATCAATACTAAGTCTATTATTATAAATATTCTTAACATGGATACAGTATTTCTAAATACTGTACATCAACTAATTTTCACTTCATGCCTTACTGAATATAAATGAACTTTCACATTATTCCAAGTTAGTGGAAATCTTGAAAACAAGGGTCTTGATGGCACAAAGGATCTTTCCGTAAGTTACCACATATATTGCACAGTTTTTTACCTCCAAATTTCAAATTAAAAAGTTGGTGCGCTTTATACATTGAATTAACGCTAACCTGGCTGACAAATTGCTAAAAAATAATTTTGTAATCGTAAATAATCATAATAGCCGTCATTTTTTTATTCCATAAAACTACACCCTATTATCTTACAGACTGAAGGGGCCCTTATGGAAAAAACAAAAAGTTGGTAACGGCAGATATGAAAGTGTAGCAACAGTTTTTTACAAAAATTAATATGTTTGAATAAAATATGCAAAAATGTTTTTTTTTTTTTTTTTATCTTTGTGCACTTCTACATTGAAAGCTTATGTTGGGTTGTTGACCACATAACGGATAGCTGGTAAAGGTAGGTGTCAACTAGATCTTTTTTCGGGGGTGTGAACAGGGACTTCTTGGTGTTTTCCAGTTTGGTCAAGATTTTTGGCGCCTTCATTGTACATCACATTCACGTCTGTGTAGTGCGACAAACAATAACCCCACTTGTCCAACATAATTAATAGATGAACAGTTTGACGTCAATCTTGACTTATCTCAACTACTGAAGCCCTGTCTCCCATGCTCTACAAAGTTTGTATTCAGCATTCAAATTCAAAGCCCAGGCTTTCCTCGAGGAAGAATGACATGATGTTCATGAATTCCTTTTTTGCATGCTTAACAAGAAATGCATGAGAACTTTTTTTTTTGTTGCTAGAAAATTACAAAATTGTCAGAAAAATATAGTTCTATGCAACCCATGCTCCATATCTCATAATGACCTCTTTTGAATACAAAATTAAGCTATCCAATGACCCGGATTATTTGATTGCGCAATAGTAAAATGGCGGCCATTTTCGGTCCAATTGGCTAGTTTTTTGGCTTGAAATCTTTGGAATTTAAAAAACGGNGGGGGAGTTATACATGGGGGCGCGCTATACATAGATTTCTTAGGTAGATGAGTTAAGGTTTGGGAAAAAATAACATGTAAAAGTCATTATGCATAGTTGAAAATGTTTAAAGCACTACAATACAATATCTTATTGAACAATTTTATAAACCACTTACCTTTAACCACAGTTTTAATCGACCACAGGTATGGCTCACTTCTTTCAGCAGATTTTCCAACCACCACTTCACTGAGTGAAATAATTGCAATCATGTATGTTGCTCCATTTTTTAAACCGTTTTCTGTAATACTGACTTGGGTGTTTGAAGTTGTGTGCTGTGAAGAGAAATTTTGCACGGACACCAGGTAGTTCTGCACATGCCCGATAGGAGCTTGCCATGATAGAATGATCGTTCTGGTAGTTGAGACATCCAAATTTAGAGGACTGCCATTAAGAGGCGGATTTGGCTCTGAAATAAACGTTTTAATTTAAAAAACTTTTCAATAAAATGATGAAACATATCAGACTAGGATTAAAGATAATGTTGATAATATATTCATAAATGGTGGTGGTGCATTTCTTACCATAATGCAAAAATATTTCCAGAAAACAAAACAAATGGTTAATAATCCAACATACACTACTTTACCCTTTCAATAAAAAAACAAACTAAAAAAGTCAACAGCAAGAGCAATATGCCTTAAGGATATTGAAACATAATGAAAAGAAGACATTAAAATAAGTTATTACATATCAAAAGATAACACGACTCAAATTTGTTTCGCAGGTGACATTGAATGCTGTTTTTAATGTAAATAAGGTAATATAATAAATGGAATATTTCACGTTGGTGGTATTCTGTAGTTTTTAATAGCACTTCTCAATTGCATGAACTTGTATTCTGTGGGCAAAAACACCACAGTCATGTAATATCTCCTATATATATGCTGATACATTAAAACAAAAACTTGCATTCTCTCTTACTTGTTGCTTGCTGAGCAGTGACATAAATTGTTCTTTCAGATCCCGCCTGTGTCTCAGTGTTCACCGAGGTAACCTTGACATTGAAGGCCCTTCCAGGAATCAGCCCAGGTATAGTTGCAGATCTTGTCGTCCCAATGTCTCGCTGTTTTCCTGCTACACCAAAGCCTGCCCATTCCACATCAAAAGCGTTTATAAACCAGTCTTTACCAGTTGCTACAGTCCATGAGACAGTCATAGTGGTGGTGGTCACTTGCATAGTAGTGATGTTAACCTTTAGTTCAGATGCTGAAATGTTAAAAGTATTTTTTTTTACATATCAAACATCATATAAATTAATTGCCCTGAAAGATGAAATCCTTCAAAAGAGTTAAATGGTTGAACTGATTTTTTTCTAAAATCATACTGATAAAGCAAATTTACTAATATCATTAACATACTAGAGATGAAGAACAATTTAAATGAACTTCAAATTTAATTATATTTCCAGTAGAAAATGTATAAACAATATATATATAAAGGGCCACAGATACAGACCATTTCTGTTGGGGCAGTGTTTTAACAGGTAATAGTTATGAGGCCTGGTCACGTGATCAACTGAACACCTCTAGTATGTACAGTGATAGAGTTGTTGCATGGAATGCTTAACCAGAGCAGTTGAACATGTGTGCCAAGCTATTTTCAACTCATTCAATGTTTGGTTAAGTTACAGAGTGGACAAACCTTATTATGAAATTTCTTCTTGTCAATCAGTCAGATGGACACTCTGGTTCTATGCACAATTTCTGACATTTAAGATATGCTTTTTATACCTGACCTAAATGTCTGACCTTCACTTTGAAGGTAGCCAACTGGTCCTTGTGCACAACACGTTTTCTGACATAGATGAACAATTGTGCGCAGTTACATCCAAATCCTTTAATGCATAGTGAGTTTATAGCCCACATAAGTTTCATGGTTTCATGACAGGGTATAATAAATAGACTGATCAACAAACAGGAAAGAGAGATTCATATATAGTCCTCACCCAACCTACTGGCAAAAAAGTCTTTTTGTTTCGAGTTTACAAAGTTAAATAACATAAAAGATGCACATACTTGAACTGCAAGCATTGGTTCCAGATTTGTAGTAGCTTGCTGTGCAATAACACTGTGTATTATTGGTCGGACATTCCGAATTGCCAACTAAGCAAGGAGCTTCTTTGTTACCACCATACACAATGCAATTTCCTTGTCCCAGTTGCAATTCTATAAACATTCACAATCATACAGCATTATCACAATTAAAAGATTCATCTTTTATTTACAATACATGTACAGTATGTTAAACATGTATATAATTTAGATATTCGGTAATTGCTTTCTGAGAAGGAGATGTTCATTTTTCTATATGACCACATAGAGAAAACTGCTACAATCCCTGGCAGCCATGTCTTTAATGAATAATTATATGTTTAAGGAATTTGATCATGGAAATTTTAAAAAGATTGAGTAAAAAAATATTCGTAGAGTATTGACAAGCATTTCATGTATTATTAAGACAAATTTTCTTGATTGATTAAAATTGTGACTTCTGGAGAGTCCACAAGTGTTATCCATGGGAATTAAATCAAAACTGCCTTAGCCCTCTAGCAGCCAATTTCTTCTATGGAACAGAAACATTTTGAACTCCAAGATATCATTAAAACATATGTTCAGAGCAATCATGTTCATGTGCATCTTATAGAATTGACAAGCCATTTCTTTATTTGATCTAGCTCTTAAACCTCACATTAACAAAATGGAGATGATATCATTGAGGCATAAATTATTGTTCTAACCACCAATCATCATGCATGGGCAATGCAAAGGGTGTCTAGTGTATTCACAAGGAAAACCTGATGATAAATGACAAACAACCGATGCACAACTAAATGCAATTGCAAAAAAAAAAATCATGTTATGCGATGTGAGCTTAAGTAGATATTTAAATCAAACACTCAGATTAAGTTAGACAGAAACATACTTCCACCGCAGGAATTGCTACCAGTTCTGTAGAATCCCCACTTGCACTGACACTGTTTAGTGATACCACCATAACACTCGGCATCGTAAGCAGTACAAGGAGCTTCTGCAATGATCCCCGTATACATGGTGCAGCTTCCATCCAGATCCACTTCTGTAAAAGAGCAAATCCACTATCCTCTTGAATCTGTTATTTGCTCATAAGATTTAGTTTTAATGTAGCAAATTGCTCTTGCAATCATGCCAAACAACAACACTATGTTTTTTTTAATTATGACTACAGAACGGATTTAACAGCTACAATATAACTAGTCAACTCGAACAGCAAGTTCATGTGTTCATGCCACATTTATCTTAACTGTCAATAATTTAATAGGAGATTGATTACTAACATGGATTACTATCTTTGAAGGAATTTTGTAGCATAATGTACACGCAATACAAATTCTCTCAATTTGTTTTGCAGTTCCTTAATTAATTGATTAAAGAAAGAAGCTTTAAAAAGATTTCAATACAGCCATATAAGGTCAACAAACCTGCAACCTGACTGCTATGTTTGCATTCAAATGTTTTTTTTAAACAACTAGTGGTTAACATTTGTTTTTGGGCTAATGAATGCATGCCCAATTGAAATAACAGACATTTGGTCCATTATCAGCATAATCCTCCATTATTTTTTTTACAAAATGAACGGGTTTTAAAGTTCCAAGGTACAAACGCCAATGAATCCACGATGCATGAAAAATCCCACTTATGTTATTATTAATCAATATTTGAAGTATTTTTGTAGGCTTTGTTTTACATCCCTCACATTGGTTTCTACAGGGTACTTCTCCAAGATAAAATGCATTTTCTGCAAAATTGGTTGATTTATATAGTGATGTCACACAGTGAACTTTCAGTACAAAGACTATATTGTTTAACATTATATTTTAAGTTTATTATTGCAAAATACTTAAATCCAACATAGAAATTAAAAGTATATTACAGTTTGTTGTTCAGAGGCATAGCACTTTATGTAAATAATGACATAAACCTATGGACGTTTACGCTGTATCTAACGCGCAAATGTTGTTGAGATAGGTAAGTATTGATCAGTGAAATTTACAGTTATGGTATACACCTTCATGTGGGAACTGTGTGTATTCGGCAGCCTAACTGAGTGCTGATTGGTTGATACAATTTCCAAAAAGAAAGTGATTGACAGCTGGCATCATGTCAGTTCAAAGCAAATTCAATACAGAATGTTGTCAAAGGTGACACGTAAAATGACTTTTTATTTTGGGCAAGTGGGGTTATTGTTTGTCGCAGTACACAAGCGTGATTGTGATGTACAATGAAGGCAAACAATCTGGACCAAACTGGATTTATGAATGTTGGATTATACTGAACATTAAAGTGTGTGAAAAAAATGTGGACAAGACTTATTTGATTTTATTTTTTTAATTCTTAGGCCAGAATCAGAAGTGCCTCAAGTGATCTGGCTGGGTCGAACTTGGCTCGGATATTATGCCCATAAACATTGTCACCAAGTTTGATGATGATATGATTAAAACTATTTGAGTAAGAGACGGACATCGCTAATTTGGAAAATTGTGTATTATTCAAGGGCCTTAATTTGGAATTTCTTCAAGTGATCTGGCTGGTTATTGTCGCTTAATGATATGAATAAAACTATTTGAGTTAAATGGCCAACAAGCTTATTTCATAAATTCTTTATAATTCAAGGGCCATAATTCAGACGTGCTTTAGAAGACAGAGACCCATTCGTTAAAACCCTGGGTAAATGTATCCTAATGAAAAGAACTTACCACATGTTAAAATTCATGTTGCATAACTAAGCAGACTGGATAAATCAATTGTTGAAAAAAAACAACACTCAGCTTGGATAGCTTTATAGATGAAATTAATCAAGAATGTGATCTGGGTTAAATTAGTCCGGATTTTTGTGCAAGTTAAATTTAACCAAATTATTGCAACAAAACATATCCACTTTTTAAACCATGGTTAAATTTAACTCATATTTAACCCAGGGCTAAAAATTACCAAAGCTTTGAATGACCAGTCCTAGCCTGTTATAAGTCTTAATTTGATGATGATAAGACTCAAATAAAATGAGTTAGAAAAAAGACCAGGTGCATAAGGCTATTAGTCTGGTAATGAAACTTGATAGAGATATTTAGAAAACAAACACTGTCAACAAGTTTGATCATGATATGATTTAAACTATTTGGTTTTAAAGGATAACAAAGTCAATTTTGCCTTTAAAAAACAAACTCAAGTTGTTCCTGTAAATAACAACAAAAGGACCATGATTGCTTAAAAGTTATAAGCTGACAAAACACAAGTACGAAGAGTCAACAGGTCGCTCCCCCAAAAAACATTCAAGAGTGGGTTTAATAATTTTTTTTTACAGCTATGCTACACAATTTAACATAGGTATGGTTTCCATCTGAATATAGACTTAAGTTCAAAGTCAATTTTGCCTTTAAAAAACAAACTCAAGTTGAATATTTTGCATGCTGTCTCACAAAACAAAAGAAGCTTATTTATGGCAANGCGAGTTGAAAACATACATTCGGCAAATTGTGTATAATTCAAGGGCCTAATTTTGGAATTACTTTAAGTGATCTGAATGGTTATTGTCCTTTGTTGATGTCAATAATGTGAGCAATCTAAATGATATGATTAAAACTATTTGAGTTAAAGGCCAGCAAGGTAATTTGGTACATTCTTTATCATTCAAGGGTCATAATTCAGAAGAGCTCAGAAGATCGAGACCCAGTTAAAAGCTACCGTACGTTTACGTCCTAATGGATAGCACTTACCACAGGTGAAAATTATCCACGATTTCTAACTAATCAACCCATATAGATCAGCTATTGAAAACAAAAATCCACCCAGCTTGGATAGCTTTATAGGTAAAAAATAACCAAGCAAGTGATCCGGGTTAAATTAATACTGAGAAAACATAAGCATCAAGTCTGAACAAGTTGCCTCCCAAAAAACAATTCAAGGGTGGGTTTCATAATTTTTTAATGCAACGCTACTCAGTTTTAACAAATGTATGGTTTCCATCTGAATAAGGACAACAAAATGATTTACAAAAATCATACTTAAGAAAGTAAAGATGACTTACTTAAACGGCATGTTCCACCTATCATTGCTTCCCCATTGTCATCATAATATGGCTCAGTACATTTACAAGTAGTACCCCCACTACCACTGCAGACAGAATTGGCATCAGCACACGGCACTGTAGCAGAGCAGGTTTCCCCAAGTTTTCCGTCTTAAATAACAACCAACAGACCATGATTGCTAATAAGGGCAATGATTTATCAATGCTATTTGCTGAACTACTTTAAAGAGGTGTTGCATCTTAATGAATAAGTACAACATGAACTAGTGCTATGTTAACAAGAGAGTCACCTTGTCACAAAATATGTCCGTTTAAAGGTCTGGGTAAAATTGATCTGTGAAGGTTGTATTAATTCTTGTTGAACAACATAATGTACTAGTAATATGTTCACAAGAGTCACCTTGTCACAAAAAATGCCGGATATTATGCCCAGAAACACTGTCTCCAAATTTGATGACGGAATGATTACAACTTTTTGAGTTAGAGAGCACATAAGGTTCACTCGACAAATAGTGGATAATTCAAAATCCAATATTCAAAGGTGCTTTAGGTGATTTGGCTGGTTATCTGGTAGAGATATTATGCCCATAAAGATTGCCACCATGACTAATAATGATACACTTAAATCTATTTGAGAAAGCGAACAGACAACATTAATTTGGCAAATTTTGTACAATTAAATGGCCATTTTATGTCCACGAAAATTGTGAATGTTTTCAGTCAATACCCTTTAAACTATTTAAGTAAAATGGCTAAAAAGGTTTATGGTTTATGTCAAGATTAAAGGCCCACAAACACTGTCACCAAGTTTGATGATGATACCATTAAACCTATTTGAGTGAGAGAGCGCAAAAGGTTCAATTGGAAATCTTGGATAATACAGAGGTGCTTCAGGCGATTTCGCTAATTATCAAACATCATGGAGATATTACGCCCACAAAGATTGTCACCAAGGTTGATGATGATATGATTAAAACCTATTTAGTTAGACAGTGGACAAAATTGATATTCCAAATTGTTAATGAATAATGCGCCATAATTCAGAAGTCCTTCAAGCGATTTTGCTGGTTATCAAACTTGGCTAAGATATTATGCCCAAAAACATTTTCAACAATTTTCATGATTATCTGATTATTTGTTTTGAAAAAGCGGACAATATTGTCCTCGCCATGGCCAGATTGCCATAGGTGTTCTCATATAGGACATGGCAGATGCTTACTGAAACGGCATGTTCCACCAGGACTTGATTCCCCATTATCGTCAGAATATTGAGTGTTACATTTGCAAGTAGATGTACTTCCACTAGCAGTGCAGACAGAATTTGCATCAGCACACATCATGATAGTAGAGCAGGTCTCCCCAAGTTGTTTCTCTGAAATAACATCAGAAGGAGCATGATTTATTAATGCTATTTGCTCAACCACTTAAAAGAGCTGTTGCATCGATATGACTAAGGACAACATAATGAACTAGTGCTTTGTGAACAGACTGTCACCTTGTCACAAAATACACCCGTTTCCAGGTCTGTGTTACATTGCTCTGTAAACAATGTATTATTTCTTTTTAAAATTGTGGCACAGAAATGAATATTATATGATTAAAACCTTTTGAGTTAAATGGCCTACATGGTTAATTTGATCAATTCTTTATCATTCAAGGGCCATAATTTAGAAGTCCTTCGATAGACTGGGACCCAGTTGTTCGAAGCCCTTGTAATTTTATCCTAATGGATAGCACTTACAACAGATTCAAGTTATCAAAATTGCATAACTAACCTGACTGGATCATTCAGTTGTTTAAAAATATAATACCCAGATTGGATTGCTTCATGGCTAAAATTAAACCAACAATCTGAATGGATCCAAATTTTTGCTGGGTTAAGTTTAACCAAAACATTGCAACAACACTTAACAACTGTTTAACTCATGGTTAAATTTAATCCACATTTGAATCAGGGCAAAAATTAACCCAGGCTTTAAACGACAAGGCCCGGCCCGGGCCTGTTATCACACTTGATCAAGATTAAAGGCCCACTATAATTGGCAACAAGTTTGATGATGATAAGATTAAAACTATTTAACTTGAAGAGTTGATAAAGTTTACTTAGCCTTTTTTTGCAAATTTAATGGTCATTATTAAGAACTGTTCCAAATGGTCTGGCTGCTTTTCAAAATAGACCCAAATATAATGCCAAGAAATATTGCCACCAAGGTTGATGTTGAAATGATTAAATTATTTCAGAAAAATGAGCAGACAACATCAGTTTGGAGAATTTTTGTATAATTCAATAGCCATTTTATATGAACAGACAGTTCAAATGTTGGCTGACAATACAATCGAAACTATTTGATTTAAAAAACCGAAAAAGTTCATTTGGTCATTTCTTTTTTAATCAAGGGCCATAATTCAGAAGTGCTTCAGATGACCTGGTTGGGTTGTTCAATATTAACGGACAACAGAAACTGTCACCAACTTTGATATTATGATTAAAGTTATTTGAGTGAAAGAGCACATAAGGTTAACTGGTAATCAAAATTGGATAAGATAGTATACCCACAAACACTATCAAAAAGTTTCGCCAGGACCTGATTTTTTTTTAATACACAGCAAACAACATTGCCATGCAGGCAGCCAGGCTGAACGCATGGTTGCTTGCCTGCCTGCCTGCTCAACAACAGTCCTTTCAGCCTGTAAGATAATAGGTTGTATTATTCTGCAATAATAAAAATGGATTGTAGGATAAACAGCACCCGGACAATCAGCGTTTTTTTGCAATCCTGGACAATCTAGGTACTAGGTAAATTTGTCGACCAGGACAATCGGCACACGATTAAATTGTAAACCCGGACAAACTGCACCCGATTCAAGGCTATGAAACATTAAATTTTTGTTTTTTTACCAATAAATACATTTTACACCTTGTTGGACTTTATCCTACTGATTTGTCTAATCCGCTAATTGGTTTAAAAAAAAAAGAGATCGCTTATTGTCAAGGTAAATAATACCTAACAGACATTGCGATAATAGTAGTTATATCTCTGTGCATTGTGGTGTTTTCAAAGTATATCTCGTATATATAATATATATACAGTGATTCATTTTGCCGTGCGTCCCGCGTGCCAGACGCACATTTTTTTCTGGGGACGCATCATTCTCAAACATGTGCATCGTCGGGACGCATTGTTAAAAAACTCCGATTTTCAACATCGTCAAAGTTATACATACCAAGTTCGATTCGTGGAGATAAGCGAAACACATGTCGACTCAACACCGTTTTGACTTGTAGAACGGAAGACACATTTCTACTTCGGAATGTAGAACGCGTATTTTGATTGGTTAAAATATATCAATTATCCAATCAGTTACGGCGTTTTATTAAAAGTTGGTTGGGCGGTTAGTTAGCTGTCCCGGATGGTAAACAAAGACAATGCCTCCCAAAAAGGTTTTAAAAATTTATCCTCAACAATTTAAATTAACGTCTCTCTTGAAAAACACCAGTTCCTCGGCCCAAGAACCCAAAACTGACACTCCCAGCGTAGACTACAATGACAATGATGTTTCTAAAGAAATTCCGAAAAGAAAAAAGATCGAAAATTTCAGACGAAGTGGCTCTGGCTCTACTCTTGGGTGCGCTATGTTCCTAGTGAGAAAAACATGGGAGGCTACATGTTTTGTTCTGTGTGTACTGACCACAACAAGGTTAATGGTATGACGAAATTAGCAAAATGTCAAAACTTACAGCACTTCACTCTTTCAAGACATGTCAGTTTGTAGAAGGCTATGCACCTTAAATACAGTACGAGGGTTGTTACACTAAATCTGTATTGAAGGTGAAAACATTTTGACCAAAGGAGAAATTGTCTTTTGTTACACTGTTTGCAAGGGCTTATTTTGACCAAAATATTATAAACACAAGTCATCCAATTAAGTAAAACCCTACTCAGTCCAAATTGTTAAAGATGTTAAAAGTTCTCTGTTTAAGATGTTATATGTTACACTGTTTGTTATTAAAAGTAAAAAATAAATAAAGATTTAACTTGCTATAAACCTATTTCTGTTTTGAGCTGTAAAATTTCATTAAAAGATCCCCTGGCTAAGACGTATCATGTTAAGAAGATTATTTGTAACGAATTTACAAAGACACAATATGGGACCCATTGTTTTCAGTTTGGACCCATTGTTTCAAAAAATGTATGTCCCAGGGACTCATTGATGTAGATTTCAAAATGAAACACTGTATATATATATATATATATATATATATTTATTTATTTATTTATTTATTTATATATCGACAAAGCAGTAAAATAGTTCACACACGATTT
>VMBQ01003528.1:0-40583 GCA_007657795.1 Dreissena rostriformis | reverse complement strand
ATAACGAGAGTGGACTGTATATATATATATATATATTGGGGAAAGCAAAATGCAACACAGTTGTAATGTCCGTCCTGTCATTTATTTTATTGTCAAATAATACATGTATCTATCAAAATTTAAAGACATAGGTAGTCCACGCAGAAATACCATTTCCTCCGTTTAACAAAACGTTGTCTTTCTGGACGCACTGGACCACTTTCCACAATGACGGGTGATGGTGACCAACCAACTGTCGAAACCCGCAGTTCCAAGATTCACAAACGTTGTTGGTCCTAGCGTTGCCGTTGATGGTTGCCGTGTTAACATTCCACACAGATGGTGGGAATTGTGGAGGAACAGCTCTTAATCACATCTTTCCATCAAACATCACCTTGCGGTAAGTGCCGGTCACATACGTGGAATCAAAGTTGTCGACGACGGGTATTAGAGCTTCTGGGGCGAGTGTCCTAAGATGCGCCATGCCCTCGTAAACAAGTTTGGTTGGTAGGAAGGCAAGGCCGTCCAACATACCGAAGAAATGTCTAACCTTTTCGTCCTCGTGGTAAAGAGCCTGTAAACCCTCCCTCTGTATTCTTCTCCATATCGATTGGGTTAGGTAATAGAAACAACCCTATTAACAAGTTGGGTTGGTAGGAAGGCAAGACCGTCCAGCATACCGAAGAAATGTCGAACCTTTTCGTCCTCGCGGTAAAGAGCCTGTAAACCCTCACTCTGTATTCGTCTCCATATCGAATGGGTTAGGTAATAGAAACAACCCTACAATATAAAATGTTAGCATTAACAAATCGGTTTTATCGCAGACCGTCTATATAACAACAATGTATGTCCAGCTTCTAAATGTCATTATATTTTACACTAAAGACACCCAACCTATAATGAAGCTTTTAATTTCAAGAAATTTCCTGACAATATACAAAGACTTTAGACAATGCTTATATTTCAAATTACCTTAAAAGCCAAAACTTACAGAAATCATGTTTATACCTGAATTTTGATGTTCTGGCTAATGACCGAGAGTACAACATTGTGGATCGCGGTCTCCAGTGCTTTCCACAGGCAATTTAACGGTCCCTCAGCGGGGCGCTTGAATTTCGAAATCAGAGTCCGTGGGGCGCCTGAAATTTTCCGATCAGTGTATTCTGGCAGTGACTGCAGCTTAAGATCAAAGCGATATCGACTTCGCCGAAAATTTTGAAAGCTGATTTACGATCCTTTGTCGCTTTACCCAATTAAAGCCCGCTTAAAGGCGGATCGTCGTTGTATTAGAAAATCAATATTGGCCAATGAGAGCACACGCTTTGTATGAGCGACAGAAGCAGGCAGGAAATACTTGCAGTTAAATCATGCAGACAACTCGTTACGTACATGTAATTGCCAAAAAAATCTTAGCCAGTTACTAAGAAGACTGAAGATGGCAACCGGCCGTAATCCTCGTGGAAAACGTGAATTTCATGCATAATACTGTCAAAACATTTATTCGACTCGTAAAGTGTTTAAACAAATCACCGTTGAATTTTTTACGCAACTGTTAATATTTGTAAAATCTCAAATGGGAATAATTAAATTTGTAATTCGAAACTCATTCCCGTAAGTCGATGTTAATGCGTTTTTAATCCGAAACACACTTCCGAATGTAAATGTTACCGCGACGTTGAAATATTCTTGCTTCAAATAAGCAGTGTACATTTATTTTGTGTAGACCATTTTTCTCAATAAAAAGGACGCGAAAATTATGCAGCATGTACAACGTCGCGTCATTTGCATAGAAAGTATGGGTGTATACAGCGTTGTAACAAGCACACAACACGTCAGGGGATTGACGCATGTTCAGAGGCAATATTTCATCAAATCTATAAATAGTCACTTATGCCGAAATGTATTTGATACTATAGAAAAATGGCAAGGTTTGTGTTAAAGAAATTATTGAGAGCTTTTATCGTTAATATTTTCCAGAAAATGCTTTTAAAAATGCAATAAACGGGATTTTCGGGTAATAAATAGAAACTTTAGAAGTAGCAAGTAGGCAGTAACAGAGTCGGGTTGAAACGGATGTATTGGGGAATCGTCTGTCTGGATTTTACTATCTATGCGGGAAAGTTTTAAAACAATTAAAAAATATATCTTTTTAAATGACTGTGGGATTTTCTTGAAGAGTCATAGCGCACCAAATGACGTCTTTTGACGCTGTTTTTCTTTGAATTATAACGCATCACAGAACGTCAATTGACACATTAAATAATAAAAAAAAATCAACGTCCCATATCAGCCCCCGGGCGCCTGACAAAATTCCTGTGAAAAGCACTGGCGGTCTCGTAGTCAATAATTACAGTTGATGGCGACAGACGCACATATGTCTGAAGACATGTTTCCAGGAACTCCTTGTAGTGCTCTTGCTGCTTGCCGTGTTAGAGACTGTAGGCAACTGTAGCGTGTCCTTCTCCCAGTGGCACTAGGATGCAAAACAGCTGTGCGAATTGTCGTGGCGTTGTCGAATGCGTTCCATCCATGAACCACGTATCTGCCTCACCCAGCAACTCTAACCCGACAAGACTGCAGTATACTTATACACGTGCAGTTTCTGAGCGGTTGTCATGGACGAGAAATCGGTCGCTACTGTCAGAAGATGTAGTAGTATAAGATTTTGGGAATGGGTACAGTATGGACAAAATCGTCTCTGGTTTCGCAGGAACGGTGCCTCTCTTAGCCCGTCTGATGGCACGCCTCAAGGACTCTTTATTTCATGCTGCCACTCTAACATTGAACATAAACATTTAAATGTATTATTGACTGTTTACATCTGCATGTGATACATAGTGGAAATTGCGATGAGTTCGTTTTGCAAGAAGACATGACCACACTCGTGTTAATACTGTGTTTTACGACAATATATCACCACATCTAACATCTTATTTTGTCATAATATTACATAAATGCTTTTAGACGATTATATCATTTGCTGAACACAATTACTTAGCTCGATAATATGGGTCATAATGACAAATAATGGAGCAGAAATAATCATGTCAATAGGAGAACATGATCGTTCACGATAATGTCTCTGTTTGCCTGATGCAACAGAAATTGTAGAGTTTACTCACGTTAAGGGCCTCAGTCAGCGCAAGTGCACCCTTGAAGGAAAAGGCTCGCCTCTGTGTGCATGTCCAACGTATGCTGTCCTTCAAAGACTTTTGTTGAGTATACATGTAGTTGTCGTAACACAACCTTCGCACACCCTTACATGTCCTGATGAATTGCATTTTTCTTTTTGAAATGATTCTATTTTCGTTCTTCTATTTACACTTATTTTCATTCGCAGTTTGTTGTTTTCAGGAAACATCATAAGTTAAGGAATGCTTTAATTATCTTTGATGTATGTAAATTGTTTACAGGTGTAATTAAACCGATTAGCAGATTACGTTAATCAATCCACACTCAAATTAGTTTGATAAAACAGTTGGTTGACGGGATTATTAATCATCTCTTTTATCAAACCAATTAGCAGATAAGACAAATTATTCCAACAAGGTGCTGACTGGTTTTATCAATCGCCTTTCATCTGGTGCCGATTGTCCGGGTTAACAATTTAATCGGGTGACAATTGTCCAGGTCGACAAATTTACTGGTTGCCGATTGTCTGGGATTGCAATAAAACACAGGGTGCCGATTATCCGGGTGCCGTTTGTCTGGATACCATAAAAATGGCACCTTTTATGATTATTTAAGATTACTTAATGAAGTTAACAGCCAGAATAGCGTTGTATTGATGTTTTACACGCACCAACACTTTAAATGGAAACTTGAAAGTAAAAAACTGTGCACAATACAGGGTGAAGTACATTTACGGTAGACCAGTCCTTCCCTAATACTGTCGGTCCTCGGATTTTTCGGATAATAAATTGGAAAATCTGGAAATGATTCTAATATTGCAGGACCTCGTGTCTGGTAATAAAATTACGGCGAAATTTGGGATTCCATAAGCTATTTTCAGAAAAGTTTCAAGGCAAAAAAGTTGGATTTTACCAAATTATTAAAGAATACTCAAATAATGTAAAACGTTTTTTCATTGGTTGCATTTTCTGAATGACGAATGAAGTGTATATACGGTATCTGAAGATTTTCGCTGCATCGTCAAACGTATAACACACTAAGTCATCACTATATGAGTACATTTCGCAAAGGGAGAGAATCACAATTGACAAGCATGTGCGTTTTTGGTTCCCATTTTATTCGATTTATTCGTAAGCAAGCAGGGCATAAACAAAATTTATTGTGACCTTCCCGCGAACTATCAACATCAACACAGGAGTTAAAAAAGGAAATTAAATAAACAGAAACACATATATAATTGAATTATTAACTTGCTTTCAATGGAATAAATTAAGTGAAGCTTTAAGAAGTACATTATTTGATTAAGAGGAAGTTTCATTATTTGTTAGTGAAATTTATGAATATTAATATAAAATAGTATATTATTATAATAATATTCAAAATTGTTAAAAAATCTCGTTTTTGTCTTTCTTCATCATTTTCCTTTTTTGGGCTGGAAATGATCAGTCCGGGCCGGCAATAAATTATAATTTTGGGAAGGACTGCGGTAGACGCTTGCAATATTATTTTTGATTTTGCCAGTCCGGAATTGATTTCGTTTAAAAAAGGTCGATTATCAACATTCAGTCCAACCATTATTTTGTTTATCCCGTTGCCATTAACATCACCATTTGGTGATGGGTGAATAACCTCAGTCAGGTTGGATGTTTGACATGATCAGCCTATACACAATTAGACAGATAAAGAGCATATAACTCTAAGTTGAGGATGCTCATCTGTATACACTTTTTCATTGGCTGACTGGTAAATTGCATAGAAGCGAAACTGTTCTTAGCAGCTTTTGTGATGTTAGTATAATAAAAGTGGCTTCTGACCTTGCTTTTACCTATATCCATTTAACAATTAGGTTTGGGATGTCATTTGAACAAATGTTGGATAAAATCTTATGCTGATTGGGAAAAAACATTAGACATCTAAAGTGTTCATAAGGTTTTACTATTGCAGGACCCAGTGGTAGCCATGTTTTTAAACTGACAAGAACCAGTTTCAAATTCAGCTAAGACATCATTATAGAGCGTTCACAAAGGAATATAGCCATATAAGGAAAAACTGCCCTGTCCAATATTTTTCAACAGACCAGAACCACTTTCAAAATTGGTCCACATATTGTTAGAACAAATGTTTTGAGCAAGTTTTATGAAAATTGGACAACAAAAAAATGACTTTAAGAGTGTTAACAAGCTTTTTCTTCATTTGACCTAAGTGACCTGGCTTTTTATCTCTGCATGTGACCCATGTAATTTTAAAACTAGACTGTGGTATCATGGAATTTCATACAAATTGGGCAACAAATGTGTTAACAAGCTTTTTCATCAAGTTCAAATATTGACATAGTTTATTGACCAACCTAATACATGGTCTAAACAAATGTGTTCCTGCTGGACAAAAAAAGTAATACATAGTAGAAACTAAGAAATAACCAATTGCAAATAGTCCAATTAACATAAAGGTCAAAGTGTGGTTGGGTTATATGGTTTGACAGGGAATGGTAATTAGCAACAACTATGCAAGCAACTAAGTTTTGTAGCAAGAGGTGCTGGTATTGGACAAAATGGTAAACTCAACTGAATCAAGAAAAAGCCCATTTTAATAATAATTTTTTAGTTATAATTAGGTAAACCATGTAACCTGAGGTCCTGCAAATTAAGACTGGTCTTATGGTAGCTTTCATGTTGGACATACATGAGCAGCTAGGAATTAACAAAGCACAGGGGACAGTCCCTTCAGTTCAGTGAAACTAAATCTCATGCAGATGGACGCCTTGGCAAACTATTAAATCGGAAGACAAACAAGGGCAAGAGATTGAAAGCAATGAAAGCAAGACAAATGACGAATAAGGATGGTCCAAAGCTTACATCATTAAATTTTTTTTTAAAGGTTTATAATGTTATGTTTCATGTTTAGAAAAAAACATTGAACACATATTGAGAAAGGGTGAAAGTGAGGTGTTCAGAAACTTCAGTTTTGTCCTGAATCCACAAGTTGTTAACATTTCATCAACAAGTAATTGCAATACTGCTTCAGAAGCAAGTTGCATGCGGGGAGATGGAAGTTGGATTTGCAGAAGCAAACAAGAGATGTGTTCGTCAGAAACACAATGCCCCCTACTGCGCCAATTTGAAATAAAATTGCTATTATGATTTGGCAGGTATATAAAATTATCTCCCTTTAAAGCTTATTACTTCCCTTGGATTTAGTTTTTTGACCTTGAAGGATGACCTTTCAGCACTAATCAAGTTACTATCTTTTATATTGCAAAAGTTATGGCCAATGTTAAAGTTTTCGGACGGACGGAGGGGGGCGTCAGAAATGACCAAGGCAGACATCGCTGACTACCAAGGCCTGTTGTTTAATCAAAGAAATCATAGCCACAGTTCATCATGTATCTATGGACATAAGTCCACAGGTAAGTAATGAAACCTACCATTCACACATTAGTACAGGAAAGAAATGATAGTCATATAATTAAAAATAAATAAATTGACAAATCAATCATTTAAGTTATAAATATACAAAATACAAAATCTGTACAGTAACTGTGAAAAGAACTTAAATTCTTGTTAAGGAAATATATAACCTGAGATTTATAATTATATGAATTACTTCCCTTGAAAATAATTGTTCTTTAACAAATCTCTATGTTTAGTAGCAAATAATTATAAGCAACTACCATGACTGTAGATTCACAGGTAACCTTTAAGTTCATAAGATACTTGTATGCCCAAAAGTATCATTGTGTGCTTGGCTTGACCATAAAATGTCATTTTGATTATGCTTTAGTTGTATGGTTTCATAATTATATAAAACTTCAATATATCTTTTGGCAGGCTTAGACATTATCTCCCTTTTAAAGCTTATTACTTCCCTTGATTTTGTTTTTTGACCTTTGACCTTAAAGGATGACCTTGACCTTGAACTTTCACCACTCAAAATGTGCAGCTTCATGAGATACACATGCATACCAAATATCAAGTTGATATCTTCAATATTGCAAAAGTTATGACCAACATTAAAGTTTTCGGACGGACACACAGACTGACGGACGGACTGACAGTTCAACTGCTATATGCCACCCTACCGGGGCATAAAAAGAGCATAGTCACTTTACTAGACAAGGATAAGTTGGGTGATTAACACAAGCTCCAGAGATATTATTGAAAGTGGACATCTCAAATTCAAATTCAGGGCAAATATTACTTAAAGCTTAAACTTCTCTGTGATTATCTTGATAGCTAGAGTAACAAGGGGTTATAAATACAACACTGATTTGCTGCTTCGCAAAATTACATATTTTTGACACTGAAATGCTTGGAAAGTTTTCCACACAAGATTCGGAAGGCTTATTTCTTCATAATGAAATTCTAGATTATATTAATTTGAAACTCTATACAAGTGTTCCAATTCATATGAGATGCCAAACTAATAATGTCAGATTAGTCTTCTTTGACTTTTAAGTGCTCAGCACTGAGAATTGTCAAGGTCAAAGTCTCCTGGACATCTATTGTTACCCCATATAATACATGTGTACTGTAACCAACTCAGGACATGTACTTGCAAAAATGTGTTTTAACTAAAATTCTAACAGACCAAAATCATTTGATATAATGTTCAAGTCACTGTTTTTATATAAACATTCTTTTATAGTGCATTTTTTTTCATGCTTCATGCCATTCTGCAACTGTTTTTGAAATCATATATTTTGGTAGTGTCTGTAACCAAACTTAATTATGAGCATGTAATTCTACCTTTTATGAAAATTTATGCTTTTTTAAACCAATCTTTTCGATTTATTTTGTTTGAATATACTTCCTGGTTTCAGATAAATGCCTAATTAGCTATCTTGTGGGTCTTTTATAAAAGTAAAAGAAAAGTTTCTTGGTTGGTTCTCTTTTGGTCTGATATCGGATTCATTAATGCTTTGATTTTTTTGTAAAGATAGTAATCAATTTTGTGTTTTTTTTTTGGCTTTATTTCAACAGTTTATAACCTGTAGTTGATGTAACAGTGAAAATAAGTAAAGTTTTGAAGTTATGTAATGTTTTTCTTGCATGTTATATGACTAGTGTAGTGTCTGTAACTTGTATTATACCATAGGATGAAAATGTTAGATAAAAAAACTAATGCATGCGTGATCAAATAAAATTCAACTTGATTTGAGTAGGGGATACCCTGAGCTTTGAAAATAACTCCAAGGAAATGCTGTTTCTACAATTTCACTTTTTTTATTAAGTGAGACTACTTTCAGCACCAATAACGTGTTTTAGCTGCCAGGCGGATGTTATGCCCACAAACATTGTTACTTATTAGTTTGATGATTATATGATTAAAAGTATCTGAGTAAAAGAGGGGACAAAATTAATTTGTCAAATTTATATAATTCAAGGACCTTAATTGGGAATGTCTTCATGGGATATTGCTAGTAATTGTCTTTGGTTGAGATATTATGCCAACAAATACTGTGACCAAGTTTAATGATGATAACTATTTAAAAAAACTTTTTCTTTGAATGGCCAACAGACAAAATGTAGTCAATTTGGGCAATACTTCATTGTACTAGAGATATAATTATAAAGTTTCACAATAGACCAGGACGTAGTTGTTCAAAGCCTGGATGAGTTTATCCTAATGGATAGCATTTACCAAAGGTTCAAGTTGTCCTGGTTGCAAAACTAACCCGACAGGATGAATCAGTTGTTGAAAAAAAATATAATAGCAAGTTTGGATAGCTTTTTGGATAAAATGTAACCAAGCATCTGCTCAGGTTTAAATTTATATGATTTTTGCTGGGTTAAATTTAACAAAAATATTGCAACAACACTTATCCACTTTTAAACCATCATAAAAATTTACCCACATTTAACTCTCCAGGGCTTAAATAAACCGAGGCTTTGAACAACCGACTTGGGCCTGTTTTCACACTAGGTCAAGATTTAAGGCAAACAAGAATTGTCACTAAGTTTGATGATGATACAATTTACATTATTTAAGTCATTTGATTTAAGGTCATCTTTATCTGGATATTTATATCCAGATAAAGATTTTTATGCCCAAAAATTTGATGATGATATAATTGAAACTATTAACATAAAGAATGGTCCATGCTTATTTCGCCAATTTTATTTTTAATGAATGGTAATAATTTAGAAAACTTATTATAACTTTAACTTATTTTAAGTATTAAACTTAAGTTAAGTAGTATAATATTTAAGTTTTCAAACTAGGCCCAGATATTAGTCCTACAAACATTGTCACCAAGGTTGATGATGATACGATTACAACTATTTGACAAACATTTTATAATTAAATGACCACGTTATTTCAACAAACACTGATAATGTTTGCTGACGATATAATTCAAATTATTTGATTAAATGGCCAAAAAGCTTCATTTGGTCAATTCTTGTAAAATCAAAAGTCATTATTCAGAAGTACTTCAGACGACCTGGTTGGGTTTCTAACTTGGTGAATATTAATGGCCCGCAAATATTGTCAAAAAGTTTGAAGATGATACAATTACAATGATTTGAGATAGAGAGGGCACATAAGGTTCAGTTGTCAAATCTTGTATAATTAAAGGGCCAAACATAATTCTGAAATGCTTCAGGTTATCTAGCTGTCAATCAAACTTGGCTGGGATTTTATGCCAATAAACATTATCAACAAGTTGCATGACGATCTGAATGATTTTTTTAATGTTTCAGTTTCAGTTTATTGGCAATCAGCAAAGCATTTGCCTTTGGCCATTTACAAAAANAAAAAAAAAAAAAAAAAAAAAAAAAAAAAAAAAAAAAAAAAAAAAAGAAAAGAGCAAAGAACATTGTCATGGATGCCGCTAGGCTGCCCCCTGAAATCCAGCCGCCTGGAAACCCATAGATGTTCCCATAATATGGGACAGGGCAGATGCTAAAGCAATTTAAGAGCAGGTTTTATAATTGTTAGCTACCAAGCTAAACATTTAAACATAGTTATGGTTTCCATCAGAATAAGGGCATTTATAAAAATCATTCTACAGAAAGAAAGATGACTTACTTAACTGGCATGTTCCACCGACTGATGATTCCCCATTGTCATCATAATATTGCTCAGAACATTTACAAGTTGATGTGCTCCCACTTCCACTGCAGAAAGAATTGGCAACAGTACACAGCATTGCAGCGGAACAGGTCGCCCCAAGTCCAACATCTGAAACAGCTACAAATCAACCATGATTGTCCTAAAGGACCATGATTTGTCAATGCTATTTGCGTTACAACTTAAAAGAGGTGTTACGTCACTACGAATGAGAACAACATAATGTACTAGTAATATGTTCACAAGAGTCACCTTGTCACAAAAAACGCCGGATATTATGCACAGAAACACTGTCTCCAAATTTGATGATGGAATGATTACAACTTTTTGAGTTAGAGAGCACATAAGGTTCACTCGACAAATAGTGGATAATTCAAAATCCAATATTCAAAGGTGCTTAAGGTTGGCTGGTAATCTGGTAGAGATATTATGCCCAAAACGATTGCCACCATGACTAATAATGATACACTTAAATCTATTTGAGAAAGAGAACAGACAATATTAATTTGGCAAATTTTGTACAATTCAATGGCCATTGTATGTCCATGAAAATTGTGAATGTTTGCAGTCAATACCCTTTAAACTATTTAAGTAAAATGGCTAAAAAGGTTTATGTTTTGGTAATTTTTTGTTAAATCAAGGAAATTATTCACAAGTGCTTCAGATGACCTGGTTGGGTTTCTAACTTAGTCAAGATTAAAGGCCCACTAACACTGTCACCAAGTTTGATGATGATACCATTAAACCTATTTCAGTAAGAGAGCGCAAAAGGTTCAATTGGAAATCTTGGATAAGAGGTGTTTAAGGCGATTTGGCTAATTATCAAACTTCATGGAGATATTATGCCCACACAGATTGTCACCAAGGTTGAAGATAATATGATAAAAAACGTATGTAGTTAGAAAGTGGACAACATCAATTTTCCAATATTTTTATGTATCATGGGCCATAATTCAGAAGTCCTTCAAGCGATTTGGCTGGTTATCAAACTTGGCTAAGATATTATGCCAAAACATTATCAACAAGTTGCATGATTATCTGTATATATTCTTTGGAAAAGCGGACAATATTGTCCTCGCCATGGCCAGACTGCCATAGGTGTGACAATATAAGACAGGGCAGATGCTTACTTGACTGACATGTTCCACCAGTGCAGACAGCATTGGCATCAGCACACAGCATGATAGTAGAGCAGTTCTCCCCAAGTTGTTTCTCTGAAATAGCAAAAAACAGACAATGATTGTCCAAATCTTTCAGCTGAGAAAACATAAACATCGAGTCTAAACAGGTCTCCCCCCCCCCGAATTTTCATTGAAAAAAAAGCAATTAAAGAGAGAGTTTTTATAATATTTTACTACCATGCTACACAGTTTAACATTGTTATGGTTTCCATCTGAATAAGGAAAAAATAATTATTTATAAAAATCATACTTAAGAAAGCAAAGATGACTTACTTAAACGGCATGTTCCACCAGTGTTTGTTTCCCCATCATCGTCATAATATTGATTATTACAATTACATGTACTCCCACTAACAGTGCAGACAGAATTTGCATCAGCACACAGCATGATAGTAGAGCAGGTCTCCCCAAGTTGTTTCTCTGAAATAACATCAGAAGGAGCATGATTTATTAATGCTATTTGCTCAACCACTTAAAAGAGCTGTTGCATCGATATGACTAAGGACAACATAATGAACTAGTGCTTTGTGAACAGACTGTCACCTTGTCACAAAATACACCCGTTTCCAGGTCTGTGTTACATTGCTCTGTAAACAATGTATTATTTCTTTTTAAAATTGTGGCACAGAAATGAATATTATATGATTAAAACCTTTTGAGTTAAATGGCCTACATGGTTAATTTGATCAATTCTTTATCATTCAAGGGCCATAATTTAGAAGTCCTTCGATAGACTGGGACCCAGTTGTTCGAAGCCCTTGTAATTTTATCCTAATGGATAGCACTTACAACAGATTCAAGTTATCAAAATTGCATAACTAACCTGACTGGATCATTCAGTTGTTTAAAAATATAATACCCAGATTGGATTGCTTCATGGCTAAAATTAAACCAACAATCTGAATGGATCCAAATTTTTGCTGGGTTAAGTTTAACCAAAACATTGCAACAACACTTAACAACTGTTTAACTCATGGTTAAATTTAATCCACATTTGAATCAGGGCAAAAATTAACCCAGGCTTTAAACGACAAGGCCCGGCCCGGGCCTGTTATCACACTTGATCAAGATTAAAGGCCCACTATAATTGGCAACAAGTTTGATGATGATAAGATTAAAACTATTTAACTTGAAGAGTTGATAAAGTTTACTTAGCCTTTTTTTGCAAATTTAATGGTCATTATTAAGAACTGTTCCAAATGGTCTGGCTGCTTTTCAAAATAGACCCAAATATAATGCCAAGAAATATTGCCACCAAGGTTGATGTTGAAATGATTAAATTATTTCAGAAAAATGAGCAGACAACATCAGTTTGGAGAATTTTTGTATAATTCAATAGCCATTTTATATGAACAGACAGTTCAAATGTTGGCTGACAATACAATCGAAACTATTTGATTTAAAAAACCGAAAAAGTTCATTTGGTCATTTCTTTTTTAATCAAGGGCCATAATTCAGAAGTGCTTCAGATGACCTGGTTGGGTTGTTCAATATTAACGGACAACAGAAACTGTCACCAACTTTGATATTATGATTAAAGTTATTTGAGTGAAAGAGCACATAAGGTTAACTGGTAATCAAAATTGGATAAGATAGTATACCCACAAACACTATCAAAAAGTTTCGCCAGGACCTGATTTTTTTTAATACACAGCAAACAACATTGCCATGCAGGCAGCCAAGCTGAACGCATGTTTGCTTGCCTGCCTGCCTGCTCAACAACAGTCCTTTCAGCCTGTAAGATAATAGGTTGTATTGAGTCTGTAATAATAAAAATGGATTGTAGNTTTTTTTTTTCAAAAGTAGACAAGTTCATTATTTTTCACACGTGTATAATTATAAACGACGTGTTTGTCGGCGTTTTGTTTGATAGAATGTTGACTAATAACACCTTTATGACAACAGGACCGTCGGCGATTTGTTAAACAATTTGTTTGTCGTGCATCTAAAATGACATGCGCGGTAGTTGTCGGCATTTTCTTTGATGAAATGTTTGATTGTAAACACCGCATGATGACTTACCAATTAAAGGTATGATCCACTTTGAAGTTAAAGGAGTATGTTTTTCTCACTTTTATATGAGTAAATCCCCAAATTACTATATAAAGGCTTTGCAGATTGGCTTTAACCGTTAATCAGTAATATCTTGAAACTAAATACGGACTCTGTGTTTCGTGTCTTGGACTTAATTTCAGTTTTTGTTTATTGTGGATTATAATTTAAAAGTGTTTTGTTAAATTAATCTGCATCATCATGGATGAGGGAGATAGTGACTGTGTTTGTGTTGTTTGTGAACATAATGTTTCCGATGAGTGTAAGGCAATTATGTGCGAAGAATGTGATAGATGGCAACACAGACACTGTAAATCTGGTAAGTAATCCCTTTATTACTGGCGCAACCAGTTTCAATTACTATGTACAAGATGGAGTAATATTTTACTGCTTCTTTGATGTTATGACAATAGTTTGTGTCTTATTTTCATGGTGGCACCCACGCCTCAACCACAAGGCCAACGACAGCTACCCGCCGTTCTATCTTCTGGCGAAGCTTCTGCACGATGAGGCCGTCACCGCTGTCAGAAACGCGGAGCTCGTTTCGGATATGAAACTCCGCCGATACCAGAGAGCAAGATATGCGACTCTTCAG
The DNA here is from genome assembly GCA_007657795.1 of Dreissena rostriformis. Lineage (NCBI taxonomy): Eukaryota > Metazoa > Mollusca > Bivalvia > Myida > Dreissenidae > Dreissena > Dreissena rostriformis. Next base: position 26,573 of record VMBQ01003528.1, on the reverse strand, counting down.
GGGAAGACTTTCGCCCTGTGGAAGAGCTACAGAGAGGGCAACCTCACCTCCACAGGTCTGCTGAAGGCGTTCAGCTGCCTGTACAAGCCATCTGTGAGTGTCACAGACGCCGTCGAGTAATTGAACAATGTGTTGATCTGTGTGAACAAGTTTGTGGTCTTTGAAAACAAGTGTTGGTTCTGTTTATGTTATTTGTGTGTTTTATAAATGCCAAAATAAAAACACAAGAGACAATAACTTGCATTTTTTTTATTTCAATGTTCACATTATTCGAACATTATGACCGTTGTTTCAAATTTACATGGAAATCTTATTATTTTATTGAAGAATGCTAAAACATCTAAATACTCGTTAAATCCGTTTGTTTTACACAATAATCCTAATCTTTTTTAATTGATTGGTTAGTTGTAAGTTTGGATTCAAAGGTGTTCTTCATTTTTACAAAGGTGCAGATTAAATCAATTAAGACATTAACGACCCGTGTCAAATAATGTGTTAATCAATATTTAACAAAGGTGAAGATAAGGTAAATTACGATATTAACGACCCGTGTCACGTAGGTGTTAATAAGTATTTTAGGTGTTGATTAATTGATTAAATCATGGACTCAATTTTCAGACGAACCATACTTTGAGGCATATATATCAACAACAATAACAACAACATTTTTTAATTAATACACAAGTGTTACGACATTGATGATAATTATTTTGCAATTTGGTAATATTTATAAAAATCATGCAATGGAAGAAGTTAACAAATATTTTACTGATGCAAACACCCATAAAGAACAAATATTAAAAAGGTACGAGTTGACCAATCTGAAAAATGACTAAAGTACGAGTTGACCAAATCGGGTACGAGTTGACTTGGGTACGAGTTGACTTAGGTACGAGTTGACTGGCATTCTTGAATTTCACAATGTCTTTCACCGTTGCCAAAAGTTGCTCCCAATTGAATCCATACTTAACACAATTTCAGTAAATTCATTAGCATAAACAATAACTTGAGACTATTGAATTTCAAAATGACGCCCACTGACCACGCTCGAATTTCACAATGCCGTTCGCCATAGCCTTATTTTTCTTCCAATGAAATGCACAATAATCCTTTGAAATTACAGTCTTGTATGGAAATGTTCCCCCGCCCATCCAATTACATGTATTGAGCCCATTCCAGCCAAACTTCTCTCATATAGCTATCCTCATTGTGTTCAGTAGCAAGCAGCTGTATGAATTCTGGCACATCATGGTCCACATCATTTTGCCTTTTCTGTTGGTTTCCTGGAACATTTGTCACAGTTTTTAACCCCTTTCCTGCTGGCTTTCCTCTTCCAGTCATATTGTGAGATATATCTTGTATTAATGTGAACTTTTTCTCAGGAATAATGTAGATTTTAATTTGAGTTTTTTCTGTAGGTCAAATAATTATTTATTAAATTTTTGTTGTTTGTCTCTGTGCAAACAATGTGCGAAGTTTAATCCATATTACTAAACTTGCTGAAATTATAATAATACATTACAAAAATTGTTATAACAACATAACATATTATATTCTGTTTCATATAACATTTAGTTCTGATGTTCAAAGAAACACTTCACATTGTGTAATAAAACAATAATATTTGTACATAAATACATGTAATAAATATAAATAAATAAATACATTCCGACGAAAGTTGCAAAACACTACCATTACAAAAATCGGATAATTCGAAAGCACCCTTTAACAGTAAGGCCTAATTGACATATTCGCCTCTTGCTATGTTGTTTTAAGGAGGCTGGCACGTGCGCAGCCAAGTCATATTTTTATAAGCGCATTAACTCCTGACCAGTGTTCATGGTTCGTCCCTAACTGTTAGCCGAAGCAAAAAATTTAACTTGTGCATTTTTCGTTTACCGAGGAACTTAAAGTTGACGCTGATTCCCCGCTAACACCGCACCCCTCAACGTTACGTGTATTACAATTAGGAGTAACAATTTTAGATGCCCCGTAAAATCTCTTCAAAATCATTAAAAACTCTACCTGAATCCGGTTGAAAGAACCGGGTTTCGTCCTCCATTGCCTCCTCCACAGTTTCAGTTAACTTTCTATTTTTTCCACGAGGCATTACTTAAGAAGATTTGAGATTTAACTTATCAGATTTTGTCGATCTGAACGCTCACACTGGTCGTTTACAAAAGGAGGAGATGACGTAAAATCATGTGGTTTGGAAATTGCGTAAGACTTTATTTATAACCATTTTATTCGATGCAATCCGTACATAACAAAAACGACTAAAGTGTTCCGTTATCGTATCCATAGGAACTAGAAAACAACAACAATGATCGTTTCCGCGAAAATAAATATTATAAATTTATAGTCATAACTAGAAATGGCGCGACAGAGGCCGACGCGTATCCCCACACCGAACATTTNCAATATCACTGCGACATGTAAAGCACCTTCACTAGTAACATAGAAATCTATGAATGTCAATTCTGATTCTGTTTCATGTACACTATAGCTCCTAGTTTTACTGCTTAATCCTTTCTTGATACCCTACAACAACAAATATTTACGATTACAAATGTAATTATGAAGAAATAATTGTTTGCTTTGTGACAAAATGGCCAACAGAAGCTGTTTCCGGCATCTCCAAAATCAATGTCACTTGACTCTCGGGAAGTCACGATCGCCGTGAGATTTTATTAAATATAGCTTTGGCGAAGAAGACAGTGTGTTATCTGTGTATTTTATAGGTGTTTGGTCGGACATGTCCGTAGGTCCGACAAAGTTTTGGGAAGTCTGATTAAGTCTGGTAGAGTAAACTTACTTTTTCTCGTGAGCTCTCAAATTTCAAAATGGCCCCCACTGACCACTCTCGAATTTCACAATGTCTTGCACCGTTGTCAAAAGTCCCTTCCAATGGAATCCATACTTATCACAATTTCAGTTAATCCATTGTAGGGCAACACACTCCGCAGATATGTGTTTTTTTTTNACTCCGCAGATATGTTTTTTTTTCACTATGTGTTTTCATATGTTTCGCATATGAGTCTGAGTATTGTATTGTGTTTAATTCTACACCCTGCCAAATGAGCAGGAAAAACAAACATACGCGATTGGTAAGAGACACGTGAATTACGTCCATCACTGTTCCTGTCAATTTTGGCATTCTCGTTGTGTTAAAGGATCCAATTCTGACTAGCCACATATTTAAAACTGTTTCCTGTCATCCTTAAGTCTATTTTTTTTTTAAATTTGTAACATCATCTTAAACATTCAGTTGACATACCGTCTCTTCTTATTGTAGAATATCAAGTTGCTAATGTGTAGGTTGACTCGTACATGTAGGGCAACATACTTATGTAGAGGAGCTGTCCAAAACCCATTTTCGTTCTTTTTCATGTCTTTGCTTAGACAAGAACTCCCGGTCTTCTTGTGAATATCCTGGCTTGTTATCATCCTTTCGCAACGTGAACATGTCATCATTAGGCAAGGTAGCTGTCATAGGCTGTAATTTAATGTAGTTTTCACAAGCGGGCAGTATTTTAGGGCATAGAAATAATTGCCACTATGGAAATAGTGTCTTTTTCTATAAAAGAATGTTTTTTCCACCATGGGATCACATTTAGCTGCCTCCTCATCCCCCTCTGCGGCTTCTTTCATTTTCTTCCTCGTGGCATTGTGTTGTGTATCAATTACAAAATTAATAATTGAATTATATTAAACAAATATTCATTTTTTTGACTCTGTGCAAACAATGTGCGAAGCTTAATCCATATTACTAAACTAGCTGTAATTAAAACAATCAATAGTACACATGCATAAATGAATGGGTTGACAACTTGTCCAATAAAAGATATTACTAAAATAATTGATATAACAATAACATATTATATTCTATTACATATATGTTCAAAGAAACACTTCACCAGTGTTCGATTTATTTTTTATTTTTCAGGTTGCCCACTGGGCTACCAGTAAAAATATTTGAAAAAATAATATTTTTATACATTAACACATTTTGAAGAGGTGAGTTTCTGTGGGGTCACAACTTTCAGCTCCTCGTGCCTTTTCAAGAAGGAGTAAAACCATGGTTTGCTTAGTTGATCCTTAGAAATGGTATTTCCCAGTGATTTGGCATATCCTGCTGCTACTCTGAGGACTTCAGTTACTGGGTATCCATAACCAATATTACCCATATAGATAATATGGTTTGCCAGTCTCTTTTCTTCTTTAGGGTTGAAGAGTCTGGCTTGCCCCATGGCGCAGTCCAGCGCTGCATTCCCCCTGGTCCTATCCCTCAGTGTTGACTCAGGAATCCAATACATACGTGGTGCCCTGTACACGGATGTCCCAGACAAGGTTGTCTGGAAAGCCCTCTTTAAATTATCCTTGTCATAAGGCTTCTTTTCTCTTGCATGTGTTTCTCTCTAAAAATGAAAAACCAACATAACTTTGATGAGGGACAAAAAGTTAAAGGATTTTTTTTTAACTACATTCTAACCCATTTCAAAATTGGACAGGTATATTCAGTTGATTGTAACCATATAATATTTACTACATTTTAACCTCCTGTGTTTAGCAAACGTCTCAAAAACAAAGCCGTTTGTGAATGGAAAATTCAAATTTTGTTTTATTTTCTGATAGAAAACGTGTCATATATCAATTTCTGACAAATTCAAATAAAAACCTTACCAGAATATGATTCATTTCATCTAAAATCTGCTTTGACAAGGAGTTGACAGAAACCGGAACCTTGTTGACGAGGTAAACAAAGCAAGAGGCGCTGATGTATCAAAAACCGCGAGAATTGCTTACCCGCGAGCACTGCTTACCGGAGTATACATGTACATGGATTCCAGTCTGTGTGAATCTGTAGTGAACCTCCTTTGCAATCAATTGATTGTTTAACAGTCCAGACTGTATCCCTTCGGAAACCACACTATTGGGCTGCAACGAACCGCATTTTTCTGCCAACCTCTATCAAGGTCTGCAAGCAAAAACACGACTGATTCTGAAGCCTTTACTCGCAACAACTTGTTCTTCTCATTGGCACACAGTGATACAATTCTCTCAGCAATGATTTTATTTCCACACTTGTAAACCCGGCTTTACAGTATTTGTTTTCCCCATAACTCATTTGTTTGCATAATGACATGCGGCCTAATATTTCAACTTCTTTTGCTTTTTTTTAAATTCCGTTTTCAATTGTTTTGCGTTGCCAAGTCTCGTATGTTGTTTGGATGTTCACTTTTATACACGTCTTCCGCTTTAAGTGCCCATCTAAAGAGGTTATTGTTTTTCTCCATTCTGAAGACAGTTGTGTCTGTTTTGGTCCAACTAATGTATAACATTCTCCTTGTAGCAAGAGCTTTCAGTTCTGCCTGACATTGAAGGTAATATCATTCAGGAAGTTCAGTATGAACTTGTCTTGTTGGACATTTGATTGCAATAGCCACTTCTGTGGATTCAATAATCATTGAATTCATAAGAGCCCTTTAACATTGACTTTAAATTCATCCCTAATTTGCATAGGGTTGTGACCAAAATCTTCATCACTAGTGCAACTAGTATGGTCTTGACAAGCATTTGTGTATGACACTAGCAACCCACCACCAAACCCTGCGATCGGTGTGCACAAGGGGAGTTTCAATGGATTGAACATGCAAAAGGGCAACAATTTTTCTCTGAAAGCGGAAAGGCAAGGGGCGTTGTGTTGGACGCCATTGGTTATGTCCTCTGGGTGAGAACATTCCCCTGAGGGCCTGCCATTTCCAATCCTTTTTCTGTAGGATTGGTCGCGTGAATAGTCTTGGTCTGAACGAGGGCTGTTAGCTCGTTGTGCTCAGCCTCCGCACCCACACTGCCTTGAAGGCATGGCGGTCTTGCCTTGGTTAGAGGCCGCTCTCGATATGGGGTTCGGTTAGGCAATAATCTCCTGACTTCTTTTTCTGCTATTATAACTCTTGGAGTTATAAGAGATTGTTACAAGTAATTGCATTGGGATGGCTTTTCACTTCCCTGGTTCCCCCAAGGTCCCCAGGTATTCCCGATTCTCACGTTAATCTACTGATTCGGACGTAGCCATTAAGAGAGTCATAAGCATAACCATGCATATCGATTAAAAAAAAAATAATTAAATTAGTAAATTATTTTAGTTTGTCTCTGAGCAAACGATGTGCGAAGCTTAATCCATATTACTAAACTCGCTGTAATTACTTAACTCGCTGTAATTATGACAATTAATAGTACACATGAAAATATGTACTAGTGTGTTTTTCTATAATTAAATACAAAATATCAGAATCACAGGACTGAACATTGGACGTGTTATTATACCCCCACAAACAAAGTTTAGGGGGGTATATTGGAGTGAGCTTGTCTGTCTGTCTGTCCGTCTGTCGGTCGGTCCGTATTGGTTGTCCGCTCTCTAACTCAAGTTGTTTTCATCCGATCTTTACCAAACTTGGTCAGAAGTTGTATCTAGATAATGTCTACGTCAAGTTCAAATATGGGTTATGCCGGGTCAAAAACTAGGTCATGGGGTCATTTAGTGCGTTTTAAACATTCTTCATGTTGTCCGCTCTCAAACACCTTTGTGAAAACACATTATATTGGACAAACCAGGTTAATTCAAACACCTTTGAAACAACATTAAGTATGGACAAAAGATAACATTTAAAGAAATTGAACTAAATTATATTGGACAAACCACGTTCATGCAGACACCTAAGGTACCACATTAATTATGGACATATGATAAAACTTTAAGAAATGGGATACGCATTGAATTGGACGAACCACATTAATTCAGACTCATTGGAAACCACATTAAATATAGACAGATGATACATTTTTAAGAAATAGTGGCGGATAATATTGGAAAACCCACGTTAATTTAGACACCTTTGGAACCACATTAAGTATGGACAAATGATAAAACTGTCAGAAATTGAAAACCAATTATATTGGACAAACAACGTTTATTCAGACACCTTTGAAACCACATTAAATATAGACAAATAATACAACTTTAAGAAAAAGGTGACGCATAATTTTGGCCAAACCACGTAAATTAACCTTGGGAACCACATTAAGTACGGTCTTATGATAAAACTGTAAGAAATTGAGAACAAATATTATTGGACAAACCACGTTAATTCTGACTCTTTGGAAAGAACATTACGTATGGACAGATGATAATACTTAAAGAAACGGGGAACGCATTATATTGGACAAACCACGTAAATTCAGACGCATTGGGTACCACATAAAGTATGGACGGATGATACAGAAATAGTGAACGCTTTATATTAGAAAAAAAAAACAAAGTGAATTCAGACACCTTGGAAACCACATTAAATATAGACCGGTGAAACAACTTTAAGAATCGGAGGCGCATTATTCTGGACAAACCACGTTCATTCAGACACTTGGGAACCACATTAAGTATAGACCTATGATAAAACTGTACGACATTGAGAACAAATTATATTTGACAAACCACGTTAATTCAGACTGCTTGGATTGAACATTTCATATGGACATATTATATAACTTAAAGAAATGTGATACGCATTATATTGGATAAATCACGTAAATTCAGACACCTTAAAAACCACATTAAGTATGGACAGATGATAAAAATTTAAGAAAGTGGGAACACATTATATTGGACAAACCACGTTAATTCAGACATTTTGGAAAGTTCAAAGTCCAAGTTCATTCAGACACATAGGGTACCACATTTATTATGGACAGATGATAAAACTTCAAGAAATTGGGAACGCAATATATTGGACAAACCATGTTAATTCAGACACATTGGAAACCACATTAAATATAGACAGATGAAACAACTTTAATAAATAAGTGGCGCATAATATTGGACAAACCACGTTAATTTAGACACCTTGGGAACCACATTAAGTATTGACAGATGATAAAACTGTCAGAAATTGAGAACAAATTATATTGGACAAACCACGTTAATTCAGACACCTTGGAAACCACATTAAGTATGGACATATGATAAAACTATAAGAAATTGAGAACAAATTATATTGGGCAAACCACGTTAATTCAGACACCTTGGAAACCACATTTAGTATGGACAAAAGATAAAACTTTAAGAAATTGAAAACAAATTATAATGGACAACCATGTTCATTCAGACACCTATGGGTACCACATTTATTATTGACAGATGATAAAACTTAAAGAAATGGGGAACTAATAATATTGGACAAACCACATTAATTCAGACACATTGGAAACCGCATTAAATATAGACAGATGATACAATTTTAAGAAATAGGTGGCGCATAATATTGGACAAACCACGTTAATTTAGACACCTTGGGAACCACATTAAGTAAGGACAGATGATAAAACTGTCAGAAATTGAGAACAAATTCTATTGGACAAACCACATTAATTCAGACACCTTGGAAACCACATTAAGTATGGACAAATGATAACACTTTAAGAAATTGAAAACAAATTATATTGGACAACCACATTAAATATAGACAGATCATATTACCTAACGAAATGGGTGGCGCATTATAACATACAAACATACAAACCACGTTAATTCAGACACCTTGGAAACCACGTTAATTTAGACTCCTTGGAAAGAACATTACATATGGACAGATGATACAACATAAAGAAAATAACCTTCAGTGTCGTCCTCAAATTCTGATTCCTCCGAGAACTGTGTAGAAATATGCGATGGCTGCCTATCTTCTAATGACTGATCACCCGCTGACGGCTGTTCATCCAACGCATTTTCTATGTCTAAAAAGCAATACTAAAGCCCTACGTTTCATATGCGAAAGTCTTAACACCGTAAAACAAACGAAATTGAATTAATCTTCCTGTGTGTTATTAAAAATAATTATTTACTTTGTCAAATCTATAGAGAAGAGTGCTTAAGATGATCAATGCAAAGGTTCTCGCAAACAACATTACCAAAAATATTAAGTCATTGCTAATTTCAGTCTTCATATTTAGACACTGTTCAAAATGAAAAATATGTACTTTGAGGTGGTGTAGCCGTGTGAGGCTCAAAATGAGAATATTAAAAAAAATAACACTTTCAAGATATTCCTTAATTTTAAGTAGTCAATCAAAGAATTACTCGATGTGTATTGTTANAAATCTTGATTTCGTCCATTCTTCTATGAGCTCTGTGGATGTTGACATAGTCTTTGAATTTGGAATATAATTCCCACAGTTGGTCTGATGAAAAGACTTGAAATTTCGATTCAATATCACATAAAGAACTTTTCTTTGTGGAGAGGGTCAAAGACATCAAGATTTGTCTCCGTCTCAATAAATTCAAGAACTTTCGCATATGTACTTGCTCTGTGTCGTTGTTATCAAGACTCGTGGATGAATAGAACACAGAGCACATTGGGTACAGAAGCAGAATTCTTGTATGTGATGCGCTTGTTATTGAACACTTGTCAGACATCTCTTTAGGATCACTTTCGTGCGCTTCCGGTGGACCAACGCTTGACTCTCTGCCTGTTTGACACCTTTTGAACAAGCGGTACAGACATTTTATTTACGCTTTTCATTGCATTTGCTGTTCCTGAAGCGACACATTCTTCGTATTTGCACGCGTATTTGCACGCGTATCGGCTTGACGCGGTACCCGTTGGATGACTCCTGTAATGCAAGTAAAAAAATGTAATATAAACAGTGAAAATATACATGTAGATTTTTAGTACATATTCGAANTTTCCAATCTTGATTTCGTCCATTCTTCTATGAGCTCTGTGGATGTTGACATAGTCTTTGAATTTGGAATATAATTCCCACAGTTGGTCTGATGAAAAGACTTGAAATTTCGATTCAATATCACATAAAGAACTTTTCTTTGTGGAGAGGGTCAAAGACATCAAGATTTGTCTCCGTCTCAATAAATTCAAGAACTTTCGCATATGTACTTGCTCTGTGTCGTTGTTATCAAGACTCGTGGATGAATAGAACACAGAGCACATTGGGTACAGAAGCAGAATTCTTGTATGTGATGCGCTTGTTATTGAACACTTGTCAGACATCTCTTCAGGATCACTTTCGTGCGCTTCCGGTGGACCAACGCTAGACTCTTTGCCTGTTTGACACCTTTTGAACAAGCGGTACAGACATTTTATTTACGCTTTTCATTGCCTTAGCTGTTCCTGAAACGACACATTCTTCGTATTTTCACGCGTATTTCAACAGAGACTGAGTCCCTGCTGGGTCTCTCCCAAATATCGGTTTGACGCGGTACCTGTCGGACGACTCCTGTAATGCAAGTAAAAAAATGTAATATAAACATTGAGAATATACATGTAGATTTTTTTCTAGTACGTATTCGAAACATATGTTCGTTATCAATAGAAAAATTATCATCCCACCTCTTTCTTTCAATTTTCTATTGTACTGGTTTGAAATTTTTTAGTACAAATAAACTATGATCCGAGAAAAATTTGGTTATCTTAAAAAGTAAAATCACATTGAAATGCTGTACGCATTAATTAGTTACGGACTGCAATAATTGCTTACACGTGAAAGTTAAAGCATGCAGATTAGGCAAACTGTTAGCAAACAAATTTCTTTTTCTACAAGCTAGACCTTTTTTCCAAGTAAAAAAAATATACATACTTTGACGTGTCCGTTTGTAAACAGCTGGTATGAAACTTCTCTGATTGAAAGAAAGTCCGAATGTATGTTGAGAAAGTAACTAATTATTGATGTAATATTATTTTTTTTTAATGATTGCGGCAAACTACCGCTAGAAAAGGCATTTTTTATTTAGACAAAGGAAACTGCTGAAGCAGACGCCATGCTGATTTAATGTAAACATAATACCCCAGAATTTGATTGGTTAGCGTGGTCAGCTGATAACGCACCATGTGACTTAGAATTCCGAGTTTCTGCGAATATTGCCGATCTCCTGGTGAAATGGGCTATGGATTGAACATGCATAGATGCAACAATGTTAGATTCCCGACTTATTTGCATGTTATCTATAACATCACCCGCCGATTTCCACACCATGGGCCCATGTAAAGCTGCCTCCTTCTCTGCGGGCTTCTTGTCTTTTCTCACTCGTGGCATTGCGATGAGTATCAATTATAAGATAATAATTGAAATATATTAATTAAATATTTTTATTTTGACTTTGTGCAAACGATGTTCGAAGCTTAATCCATGTCACTAAACTCGCTGTAATTATGACAATTCATAGTACACTTCTCTGCGGGCTTCTTGTCTTTTCTCCCTCGTGGCATTGCAATGAGTATAAATTAAAAAATAATAATTGAATTATATAAATTAAATATGTTTATGTTGACTTTGTGCAAACGATGTTCGAAGCTTAATCCATATCACTAAACTCGCTGTAATTATTACAATTCATAGTACACTTCTGCGGGCTTCTTGTCTTTTCTCCCTCGTGGCATTGCAATGTGTATAAATTAAAAAATAATAATTGAATTATATAAATTAAATATTTTCATTTTGACTTTGTGCAAACGATGTTGGAAGCTTAATCCATATTACTAAACTCGCTGTTATTATGACAATTAATAGTACACTTCTCTGCGGGCTTCTTGTCTTTTCTCTCTCGTAGCATTGCGATGAGTATTAATTAAAAAATTATAATTAAATATATTTATTAAATATTTTTATTTTGACTTTGTGCAAACGATATGCGAAGCTTAATCCATATTACTAAACTTGCTGTAATTATCACAATTAATAGTACACTTCTCTGCAGCTTCTTGTCTTTTCTTCCTCCTGGCATTGCGAAGAGTATCAATTAAAAAATTATAATTTAATTATATTAATCAAATATTTTTATTTTGACTTTGTGCAAACGATGTGCGAAGCTTAATCCATATTACTAAACTTGCTGTAATTATGACAATTAATAGTACACATGCAAAAATGAATGTGTTGACAACTTGTCTAATAAAAGATATTTCTAAAATAATTGTTATAACAATGTAACATATTATATTCTATTACATATAATTTGTTAAAAAAAACACTTCACATTGTGTAATAAAACAAGAATATTTCTACATTAATACATGAATCTGCAATTAAACAAACATATTCAAACTGTTTGCCTTCATCTCAAAGTCTACAAAGTTTTTATTTGTAACATCATCTTGAATATTCCGTTGACATACCGTCTCTTCTTGTTGTAGAATATCAAGTTGCTAATTTGTAGGTTGACTAGCCAGTACATGAATGACAACATATAGTTGTATTTCAGGGCACTATATTAATTGCCATTGTCACTATGGAAATAGTGTCTTTTTCTATAAAAGAATTACTATACATCAGAATCACAGGACTGAACATTGGACGTGTTTTTTTTCCAGATTTTGTGAAGGTCTCGATGAGTTTATCATTCTTAAACTGATCTGAGTTTGTGGAGAATGCCAGTCTTTTCATTTTCTACAGCTTCTCATAATAAAGAAAATATATACATCAATGAAAAATAATATTGAAATAATCTTAATTTGTAGAAGGTTATATATTACAATACATATAATTGTACAATATGGGCTTCTTATCAACCAACATTAAATGTAAAATACAACATGGAGATTTTGAAACTAATGTACCAACATGTAATCAGAGACAATTTTGAAACAGTTTTTGTAACTTCTTTTTTGTAAATTTGTCGCATTTGGCGACAAAGGTGATCGATACCCTGGTTAAAAGGATGATAGGAATTCAATTCAAATTAAGATTGTATTAAGCATGGACAATCAATACAGTTAACTTAAGGTGATATCAATTCAATTCAAATTAAGAAAGCATGGACAATAAAAACAGGTAACTAAGGGTGATATAATTCATTTCCAATTAAGAAAGCATGGATAATAGAAACAGGTAACTAAGGATGATTTAATTCATTTCCAATTATTAAAGCATGGATAATAGATACAGGTAATGCTCATGATTTCAAACCTATTCAGAGCGTTCTTTGTAAACATAGTATAATGTGAATATTTCAAAGATAGTTAACATTTGTTCCATCATTGTGAACATGATGATCAAGTTTCCCGTCTGTTTCTGTGGTACATATCCGTCTGTAAAGTTAATGTCATGGATGTAATAGCACAAACAATTTCTTTAAAATATCTCACTGTAAATGGGCATACCCATTTCAGTGATACTGAGGATCCAAAAAAAGACTCGTGGATCACCAGTCTGTCTGAGCCGCATGTTGGGCACACTTTGACAGTCATCTCTGCAAATTTGAGCAGTTGGTTAAGGAAGACTATGACCTTCATTTCTTCGGCCAGCCAGCCACATAAGTCACTGCTTATTCTGGTGACTGGCTCTTCTTGCTCACTCTTCATTTTCATCTGCCTGCACTTCCATTCTTTCCAGACCAAACTCTGCCTTTTCAAACGCCATGGGTTCGCTCTCCTGGACTTTTTCAGGTCTGAAGAACAGCAATTCAAAATATTATAAAATAATGTATTTTCTGAAGTGAAGATGTATGAATTTAAATGCACTTAGCTCGCCATCATCTATTTATTAACAAATTCACACAAAGTTTGAAAATAGACAGCCATGTCAACACTTATCAAGCATGAGTTAATTAATTATTTAAAGAGAATTCAGAAGTAAAGACTTAGAACCATTACACGTGTTTATTAATTTATTTGTCCAAAGATAGTACAACAAGACACCTTTAACGTTTTGCAACATATTTAAACAACATACAACAAATTAGGAACATGTAAATAATGCGTATGATGTGGGATGAAAAGGCAGTCCATATGAGGATTGCCTCAGGCCAGGCATCCCGGAGGTAGCGGATTTCGGGACGCATGGTGTCGAAAAGCTCCTTAAGGAGAACCTTTAGGTCGTTACCCCCAAAATGGATTACAGCTACCTTAAGGGTGTTTTTAACAAAACCGCCGTTTCAATATTCTTTCGCAGATCCCCTCAGCCTGCTCCCCTGTGACAATGCCAAGAAACCTGGTGTTCAAATCTTGAAACATTCTCAGTCATGCAGAGCCGTGATGCCCAGTGTGGGATTAGTCCCCTATGATCCACACATCTTTCATAGATTTCTTCCGGTGTAGGGATATGTGACCTATTAGCAGGAATAATATGCCTTTTGAATGCCGTAGACAAAGGTATGGTTTCTTTGCCATCAAAACTATGAACAACAAGTCCCGTGACCCTTTTGCTCGGAACCATACTGTTTTTAGCAAACATCGTGGATAAAATAAGTCTAGTCGGCGTACCTATAGATATAGATAGATAGATTTATTTCGGAGAAAGCATACATACACACAATGCACTAAAACAACATGTACATAAAACAATATGAAGTAAAAAACAATCATAATTGAAAAGTACATGCATTGAATGCACTATGGCATGCAAACTAACGCCAAGGATTACACAAAAAAGAGCAATATCCCTTATTTCCATTGTGGTCCTTGCCAAATATCNTTTAAGATATCTAAGTTTCTGGAGAATACCAATCTTTTCATTTTCTTCAGCTTCTTATCAAACAGAAAATCAATAAATAAAAAAATAAATATTATTTATCAATTAAAAAAACAATAATTTTATAGAATTAATACATTTTTAAGTTTGCCTCTGTGCAAACAATGTGCGAAGTTTAATACATATTACTAAACTCGCTGTAATTCTTACCTTTTTTTTCTAATTTTGAAGAAATTGCGTTTCTTCTTTCAAACACAGTTTTTGACAACTTGTTCTTATTATATTGCATATAACATTTAGTTCTGATGTTCAAAGAAACACTTCACATTGTGTAAAAAAACAAGAATATTTGAACATTTATACATGAAACATGTTGAACTGCGATGCTGTTTTTGGTAAATCATGACTTTCGCTTGGCAGACCTTCTATGCACTCTGGCAAATTTCTATGTCTCAACATCCAGTACAGTGTGTGCCATTTGTCCATATTTGGTTTTCTTTAGGCACTTGCTTGCCAATCTTGATTTCGTCCATTCTTCTATTAGCTCTGTGGATGTTGACATAGTCTTTGAATTTGGAATATAATTCCCACAGTAGGTCTGATGAAAAGACTTGAAATTTCGATTCAGTATCACATAAAGAACTTTTTCTTTGTGGAGAGGGTTAAAGACATCAAGATTTGTCTCCGCCTCAATAAGTTCAAGAACTTCCGCATATGTACTTGCTCTGTGTCGTTGTTATCAAGACTCGTGGATGAATAGAACACAGAGCACATTGGGTACAGAAGCAGAATTCTTGTATGTGATGCGCTTGTTATTGAACACTTGTCAGACATCTCTTTAGGATCACTTTCGTGCGCTTCCGGTGGACCAACGCTTGACTCTCTGCCTGTTTGACACCTTTTGAACAAGCGGTACAGACATTTTATTTACGCTTTTCATTGCATTTGCTGTTCCTGAAGCGACACATTCTTCGTATTTGCACGCGTATTTGCACGCGTATCGGCTTGACGCGGTACCCGTTGGATGACTCCTGTAATGCAAGTAAAAAAATGTAATATAAACAGTGAAAATATACATGTAGATTTTTAGTACATATTCGAAACATATTAAATTTTAAATTCATTTTTTTTTTTTTTTAAGATGTTCGTTATCAATAGAAAAATTATCATCCCACCTCTCTCTTTCAATTTTCTTTTGTACCGGTTTGAAATTTTTAAGTACAAATAAACTATGTTCCGAGTAAAATTTAGTTATCTTAAAAAAGTAAAATCACATTGAAATGCTGTACACATTAATTAGTTATGGACTGCAATAATTGCTTACACGTGAAAGTTAAAGAATGCAGATTAGTCAAACTGTTCGCAAACAACTTCCTTTTTCTACAAGCTAGACCTTATTTCCAAGTAAAAAAGTATACATACTTTGACGTGTCCGTTTGTAAACAGCTGGTATGAAACTTCTCTGATTGAAAGAAAGTCCGAATGTATGTTGAGAAAGTAACTAATTATTGATGTAATATTTTTTTTTTTTTAATGATTGCGGCAAACTACCGCTAGAAAAGGCATTTTTTATTTAGACAAAAGAAACTGCTGAAGCAGACGCCATGCTGATTTAATGTAAACATAATTCCCCAGAATTTGATTGGTTAACGTGGTCAGCTGATAACGCTCCATGTGACTTAGAATTCCGAGTTTCTGCGAATATTGCCGATCTCCTGGTGAAATGGGCTATGGATTGAACATGCAAAGATGCAACAATGTTAGATTCCCGACTTATTTGCATGTTATTTATAACATTACCCGCCGATTTCCACACCATGGGCTCATGTAAAGCTGCCTCCTTCTCTGCGGGCTTCTTTTCTCACTCGTGGCATTGCGATGAGTATCAATTATAAGATAATAATTGAAATATATTAATTAAATATTTTTATTTTGACTTTGTGCAAATGATGTTCGAAGCTTAATCCATGTCACTAAACTCGCTGTAATTATGACAATTCATAGTACACTTCTGCGGGCTTCTTGTCTTTTTTCCCTTGTGGCATTGCAATGAGTATAAATTAAAAAATAATAATTGAATTATATAAATTAAATATGTTTATTTTGACTTTGTGCAAACGATGTTCAAAGCTTAATCCATATCACTAAACTCGCTGTAATTATGACAATTCATAGTACACTTCTGCTGGCTTCTTGTCTTTTCTCTCTCGTAGCATTGCAATGAGTATAAATAAAAAAATAATAATTGAATTATATAAATTAAATATTTTCATTTTGACTTTGTGCAAACGATGTTCGAAGCTTAATCCATATTTCTAAACTCGCTGTTATTATGACAATTCATAGTACACTTCTCTGCGGGCTTCTTGTCTTTTCTCCCTCGTGGCATTGCGATGAGTATCAATTAAAAAATTATAATTAAATATATTTATCAAATATTTTTATTTTGACTTTGTGCAAACGATATGCGAAGCTTAATCCATATTACTAAACTTGCTGTAATTATCACAATTAATAGTACACTTCTCTGCAGCTTCTTGTCTTTTCTTCCTCCTGGCATTGCGAAGAGTATCAATTAAAAAATTATAATTTAATTATATTAATCAAATATTTTTATTTTGACTTTGTGCAAACGATGTGCGAAGCTTAATCCATATTACTAAACTTGCTGTAATTATGACAATTAATAGTACACATGCAAAAATGAATGTGTTGACAACTTGTCTAATAAAAGATATTTCTAAAATAATTGTTATAACAATGTAACATATTATATTCTATTACATATAATTTGTTAAAAAAAACACTTCACATTGTGTAATAAAACAAGAATATTTCTACATTAATACATGAATCTGCAATTAAACAAACATATTCAAACTGTTTGCCTTCATCTCAAAGTCTACAAAGTTTTTATTTGTAACATCATCTTGAATATTCCGTTGACATACCGTCTCTTCTTGTTGTAGAATATCAAGTTGCTAATTTGTAGGTTGACTAGCCAGTACATGAATGACAACATATAGTTGTATTTCAGGGCACTATATTAATTGCCATTGACACTATGGAAATAGTGTCTTTTTCTATAAAAGAATTACTATACATCAGAATCACAGGACTGAACATTGGACGTGTTTTTTTTTCCAGATTGTGTGAAGGTCTCGATGAGTTTATCATTCTTAAACTGATCTGAGTTTGTGGAGAATGCCAGTCTTTTCATTTTCTACAGCTTCATATACTAAAGAAAATATATACATCAATGAAAAATAATATTGAAATAATCTTAATTTGTAGAAGGTTATAAATTACAATACATATAATTGTACAATATGGGCTTCTTATCAACCAACATTAAATGTAAAATACAACATGGAGATTTTGAAACTAATGTACCAACATGTAATCAGAGACAATTTTGAAACAGTTTTTGTAACTTCTTTTTTGTAAATTTGTCGCATTTGGCGACAAAGGTGATCGATACCCTGGTTAAAAGGATGATAGGAATTCAATTCAAATTAAGATTGTATTAAGCATGGACAATCAATACAGTTAACTTAAGGTGATATCAATTCAATTCAAATTAAGAAAGCATGGACAATAAAAACAGGTAACTAAGGGTGATATAATTCATTTCCAATTAAGAAAGCATGGATAATAGAAACAGGTAACTAAGGATGATTTAATTCATTTCCAATTATTAAAGCATGGATAATAGATACAGGTAATGCTCATGATTTCAAACCTATTCAGAGCGTTCTTTGTAAACATAGTATAATGTGAATATTTCAAAGATAGATAACATTTGTTCCATCATTGTGAACATGATGATCAAGTTTCCTGTCTGTTTCTGTGGTACATATCCGTCTGTAAAGTTTATGTCATGGATGTAATAGCACATACAATTTCTTTAAAATATCTAACTGTAAATGGGCATACCCATTTCAGTGATACTGAGGATCCAAAAAAAGACTCGTGGATCACCAGTCTGTCTGAGCCGCATGTTGGGCACACTTTGACAGTCATCTCTGCAAGTTGGAGCAGTTGGTTAAGGAAGACTATGACCTTCATTTCTTCGGCCAGCCAGCCACATAAGTCATTGCTTATTCTGGTGACTGGCTCTTCTTGCTCACTCTTTATTTTCATCTGCCTGCACTTCCATTCTTTCCAGACCAAACTCTGCCTTTTCAAACGCCAAACGTTCAGATGCTTTCGTCCTCGTTGCCAGATATAAACTGATCAGACTGGATTGAATTTGGTCTCTCAATTGTTACTATGGAACAAGATTTTTATCGATCACATACACACCTTTGCCAATAGAATCATTTACTGTCTTAACCGTAAAGCCAGGTGGATCCTTTCCTTCCAGTATGTATTTCTTCCAGTCATTGTTATCATATGTTTGCGAACTAATTCTGGTTGGAGTAAACTTTATTCTCCTCATCTCCATCTACTCCCTCGTTCTGACTAAAAACCAATTCGGTCGATGCTCGCTTCTCTCCAGAACCAAAACTGATGTCATCCAATGCTTGACTTGTGCTACTATTTCCAGAGAAAGTCCACTATATCTACCGGCACTAAGCACCAAATCCTTTGCCGCGATTTCAAATACGTTTTTATTAATTGTTTGCAGATAGGTCTGCAGGGATTCGTTGATGTGTATCTGAAACATGCTCTTTAAAGTATGCCAAAGCGCACATTGTTCTCTTGTTTTAAATCGAGCGTAAAATGTAGGCTAGACACACTGATTTAAACGCTTTAAATTGGACCGTTTAAAAATGACATTGTTCTTATCAGGTATGTATATTAACACATACCTGTTCGTATTAAGTGAAAGCCAAATTTAATCCCTGGCATACTACTAAACACAGTCATTTAGTAGTATAACTCAATCTTAAGTTACACTCAATAGCAGTTAGTGCTCTCAGCTTCATCCTGCCTTGTTTTCCTCGTTACCAACATCTAAGTTGACAACTATACTTAGACTACTTGTTTGAATTAGTAAATTTATCTGACGTTCAGATGCTTTCGTCTTCGTTGCCAGATATAAACTGATCAAACTGGATTGAATTTGGTCTCTCAATTGTTACTATGGAACAAGATTTTTATAGATCACATACACACCTTTGCCAATATAATCATTTACTGTCTTAACCATAAAGCCAGGTGGATCCTTTCCTTCCAGTATGAAGTTTTTCCAGTCATTGTTATCATATGTTTGCGAACTAATTTTGGTTGGAGTAAACTTTATTCTCCTCATCTCCATCTACTCCCTCGTTCTGACTAAAAACCAATTCGGTCGATGCTCGCTTCTCTCCAGAACCAAAACTGATGTCATCCAATGCTTGACGTGTGCTACTATTTCCAGAGATAGTCCACTATATCTACNTTTAATACTTCTTTGAAAACTAAAAAAAATAACTTATATCAAAATCACTGGACTCAACATTACATGTGTTATTTGTCCAGTTGTTTTGTACATTTATGTGTGTCTAACATTCTTAAAATGACACCGTCTGTTTAAAAACCATTATCAAACAGTTCTTTTTTGGTGAATTAAGACATGCATGTTTATGAACAGTTTATCTTAATGTAAAACATTTTTTTTGCGATTGCAGGAAATTTTGTCTGTAAAGACATGCAAAGGTATTCTGAACTTATGTTTGGTTATCTGAAACTAAAAATTAATACAGTCCAATCCTTTTCTACCAAATAAATATATAAACTTACATAAATTTGTATCAAATTTTTTGCAAAAAGAACATAGTATATTATTCCCCTGTAGCTACCGAGGGGCTTGGTGGGTTGTTACAGGAATTCCCGTCTGCAAGTCTGTCCATAAAAGTGGCATGTCCACTCCTTATATCCTATATCTTTTGAAGGATTTTTTTTTAAACTTGTCTCAAATGTTTTGGTTGTTGAGACAATGTGCAGAAAGCTACATGTTTGTGTTTGTTGTATATCTCCTATACCCTTTGAAAGATTAAAACCAAACCAAACAAGGCTCCAATGGTTAGGTAATTGAGGGATTAACGTAGACATACCTAAGGTCGATCACAATTTTATCAACTGCAAACTCCTTAAGGGCTCACACAAGTTTGTCACCAAAAAGCAGTTCTGCTGTTAAGTCTAGGTTCGCTATTGACTTGTACTTGGGTGTTAATTCTTTCTTTATCCGTTTCTTCCTGGTATTGAGGTTTTCCGCAATGGCGGATGTCAGAAGCTTAAAAGCATCAGACAAGTGTCCCTTGAGCAACAAATTCTGGCTAGTTTGTGCCTCTCTCAGAGCCTTTATTAAGCGAACTGCCACTTGTGGGCAGAAGGCACAAGTGATTCATGCTCTAAAGGTTTCAACAGGGTATATAGATATAGCTGTCCTTTGATCTGCCTTGTTAATTATATATGGTATTACTATTCTAAAAGTTTTTGATTTAGTTTATTAACACATATTTGATTGAGGTTGATTACCATAAATACATGTGTTACTATTAAAAGTTACATTTTTTAACGTAAAACAGCCCATTTATCAATTCACAAATGTTATTATGGCAAAGTGCCTAGCCACTGTGACATACTATTGATAAAAGCCCCGGTGAACTTTAACATGCTGGCTTTTGGAGTCATAGAATTGAAAAGATGGCCGACTGGCTACAGGTTATATGCAAACAGGAAATTATTTTCAGATTGATACAGATTTATACTGTTAAAACATGACCCAATTATGAATTGGGCCAAAAAATCATTAGGAAAAAATGTTCTGACCAAGTTTCATGAAGATTGGATTTGCCTCTAGACTGTTAACAAGTTGAATGTGAACAACTCACGATGCAAGAAGAACAAAAGGCAATCACAAAAGCTCTTCAGGAGCATGTTATGCTAAGGTGAGCTAAAAAGAATGATCCATAGGTCAGTATTATTGAAAGGTGTTAAATAAATTTAATAGTGTTCAGCATTTTATTGAAAACGATAATTTCAAAACATTTAAGGTATAGGGTGGGTTTGCAAGGTAGGGTAGAGATGCCCCAAACAAACATGTTTCTGTTAAGGCCTTACAGGAAACATATATAACTGTTTATGCCTTACAAAACGTTATAATATATCCCGTGTTTTATCTGTACTTATTTAACACTTTCAATCTTCTGTCTTGTGCTTTGAGGTAATAATCTGACTGAAGCATTTAAAACACTAATGACCAGTCTTTTTTTATGTCCCCCATATTGTTTTTGCCCTGTTTGTTGGTTTGTTTGTTTGTTGGTTTGCACAAACTTTAACATTGGCCATAACTTTTTCAATATTGAAGATAGCAACTTGATATTTGGCATGCATGAGTATCTCATTAAGCTGCACATTTTGAGTGGTGAAAGGTCAAGGTCATCCTTCAAGGTCAAAGGTCAAAAATATGGGTCTAAATCGCTCAAAAGGGGACATAGTGTTTCACAAACACATCACTTGTTGTGTTTATAAAAAGAAGATCTATATTTGTAAAAGTTCCACACACAGAGCACTGATGTTGTTTGGGGTTATCATGAGCCTTCATGTGTTCTTGCAGGTAGCGTTTTGTCTTGAAAATGCTTCCACACTTATCACACTTGTGTGATTCCAACTTTCCACACACATGCCGTGAAAGGTTAGGAAAGTACTGATATGATTTGTTGCACTAAGGACAGTTAACCCTTTGCATGCTGGGAAATTTGTCATCTGCTTAAATGTCATCTGCTGAATTTCTAAAATAAGCATGTTCTTCGATTTTTTTTCCAAGAATACTATCAGAATAGCAAACAGTTTGGATCCTGATGAGCCCCCACGTTCTGTGGCGTCTCATCTGGATCCAGACTGTTTGCAAAGGCCTTCAAAATTCAGTTCCAGCACTGAAAGAGTTAAATGGTTAGCTCTGTGTCCATCAAATTCACCTTTATAAGTGTACCTATTCCCACATACACTTACACACCGATTAAAAGTATGATTTGTGGATTCTTTGATTGTGAACATTTAAGTCACGTTTTGTATTGAAGCTTTTTTCACATTCACTGCGCAAGTAAGGGCCTTACTGACTGTTACTGCTCATATGATGCTTACTCAATGCCGTTTGTAGCAAGTTCTTGTCCTATATTTGTTGTCACATATTTTGCACTCATATTATTAAAAGGGGTATATTGTTTTTGTCCTGTCTGTCTGTCTGTCTGTCTGTCTGTCTGTCTGTCTGTCTGTCTGTCTGTCTGTCTGTCTGTCATTGTATGTGTGTGTCTGTCTGTCCCAAAACTTTAATCTTGCTCATAACTTTTGCAATATTAAAGATAGCAACTTGATATTTGGCATGCATGTGTATCTCATGAAGCTGCACATTTTGAGTGGTGAAAAATAAAGGTCAAGGTCATCCTCTAAGGTCAAAGGTCAAAAAACAAAATCAAGGGAAGTAATAAGCTTTAAAAGGGAGATAATTTCTAAACCTGCCAAATGATATATTGAAATTTTATTTCAAAGCAGGGCAATAGGGGGCATTGTGATTCTGACAAACACATCTCTTGTTTCACATTCACTGCGCAAGTAAGGGCGTTACTGACTGTGACTTCTTATATAATGCTTGATGTCAAAAGTGGAATAGAACACTTTTTCGCAAACAGTGCACTTTTGTTTCTATTAATGCATAATGATATGGACTATCTTTTTAATCTTGCTAAAAATCTTTTTAACAAATATAAAACAAAAACATCAATCATTTCCAACACAATAGACATCAATGTTTGTAGATAATCTGCCTAGTTCAGATTCTTCCACCGTTTTGCCAATCTTGATATCCTTTGAGAGAAAAGTTCTGCAGTCGGTGGTGATTCGATGGAAGCAATGGTGGAAGCAATGTTTTGGGGGTCGCTAGCCTGTCTTTTGATTGGGTGATAGATGTGTTTCTGGCCTGTGCAGTACTTGTTGACTGCTGCAACCATCAGTTTTTCTATGTAGCTGTAGGCCTTGGTCACCTTCACTGGGTAGACTGTTCACTTGTTACCTCTCTTGGAAAACTTCCTGTTGTAGCTAAAAAAAATAGGCATACTGTAACGAAATAAGCTAAAACACTTTAACAAACATTCCATGTGGTATAAGACCACAAAGTCGATGTACATAATGAGATGAAGTCAACATAAACGGAGAAAATAGTCTGATAACNTAACTTTGGACTAGACACAAATGTGTATGAGGAAAAGATTAAAAGATAACACAAAAAATATGTCAAAGATTTGTCAGCCTGTTATTTGACCTTTAGCTTGCACAACTGCTACATAGGTTCTGCTCCGCCTTGCAAAGTTGAACATTTGTGCCAAGTTTGTAGAGTCTTTGATTGAGTACTGGATTTATAGTGTTGTCAAGCACTGCCTAAAGTTTGACCGTCTATGATAGTCTTTCATATGACTAAACGTGCCTTACAACTGTTTGGGTTCTGAACATTTTCTATCTAAGAACATTAAAGCAAAGTTTAAAAAAAAACTTAAATGGCTATGGGATTTATAGTGCAGACATGACTGTCTAAAATTTGACAGTTTGGCACGTAACCATAAATTTTTCAACTTAACCTTTAACTGGATTAACTTTTACATATGTTTTGCACATTGCCTTGCTGAGGTAAACATCGAGCCAAGTGTGAAAAATCATTTAATGGGTAAGGACGTGACATGAAATACTGGCTGTCTGACCTTTGACCCTCAAGGGACCTTGACATTGAGCCAATAAAATGGTGGCATAAATTCTGCACAAACCTTGTTGAGGTGAACATTTTAACAAAGTTTGATGAAAATCCTTCAAGGGGTATAGGATTTATTTAGCGGACACATTGGAGATGGATGGACAGGACAGTGATTCCAGTAAAGCTCCACCCACTCCCAGCTTTATGTGGTGGCAAATAACAACCATCATTCCAATTGTAAATTTGCACATCATGCAACTGTTGTGTATAACATAAGAATTGTCAAGAATAATAAGAAGACACAGAAGAAAATATAATGTTTGAAAAAAAACAAGACGTGTTTGTGATACACTATTTCCCCCATATATTTGACCTTGAAGGATGGCCTTGACCTTTCACCACTCAAAATGTGCAGCTCCGTGAGATACACATGCATGCCGAAATTCAAGTTGCTATCTTGCAAAAGTTATGGCCAATTTTAAAGTTTGATGCAAACCAACAAACAAACCAACAGACAGGGCAAAATCAAAAAGGTACCCTAGCATATACTGGGGAACATAAAAAGCTACAGCAGAAAGTTATAGAGCAGACGCGAGATATTGGCATTTTGACCTTCAGTAGACCTTGACATTGAGCACAAGGGTGGCATAATTTCTTCACAGCAATGTTGAGATGAACATTTGTGTCGCGTTCTGAGAAAACTGGGCACAATGCATGTGCATTAAGTGTCGTCCCAGATTAGCCTGTGCAGTCCGCACAGGCTAATCAGGGACGAGACTTTCCGCTTTTATGACATTTTTTGTTTAAATGAAGTCTCTTCTTAGCAAAAATCCAATTAAGGCGGAAAGTGTCGTCCCTGATAAGCTTGTGCGGACTGCACATGCTAATCTGGTACGACACTTTACGCACATGCATTATGTCAATTTTTCTCAGAACGCGACACATTTGATCAAAGTTTGATGAAAAAAAATGTGCTAATGCTTGAAAGTATTACGTTTTCAATTGCCTTTAAATCTTTTTAACAACATAAACATCAATCATTTCAAACACAAAAGACATCAGTGTCATTGAACATTTGTAGATGATCTGCCTAGTTCAGATTCTTCCTCCATTTTGCCAATCTTGATTTCCTTTGAGTGACAAGTTCTGCAGTCGGTGGTGGTTCAATAGAAGCAATGGTGGAAGCAATGTTTCGGGGGTCGCCAGCCTGTCTTTTGATTGGATGATAGATCCGTTTCTGGCCTGTGCAGTACGTGTTGACTGCTGCAACCATCATTTTGTCTATGTAACTGTAGGTCTTGGTCACCCTCACTGGATAGACTGTCCACTTGTTCCCTCTCATGGAAAATTCCTCTTGTAGCTAAAAAAAATAGGCATACTGTAACAAAATAAGCTCAAACACTTTTACAAACATTCCATGTGGTATAAGACCACAAAGTCGATGTACATAATGAGATGAAGTCAGCATAAACGAAGAAAATAGTCTGATAACGAAATATCCTTTAGAAGCGCAAAATACAAGTCCAAGTATTACAAATAAATAAAATGATTNTAGACCACAAAGTCGATGTACATAATGAGATGAAGTCAACATAAAAGGAGCAAATAATATGATAATGAAAGATCCTTTGGAAGCGCAAAATACACTCCAAAGTTTTATAAATAAATAAAATGATTCATTCTTCCACTTTCCAGAGCTCACCGTTTGCAGCCTTCTTGTATGGCCTGTCCAAATGGTGCATTAAGTCTATGGCTGCAAGCTGGAATCTGCACTTGTATAATGGATACCTAGTTAAAGAGATTAATGCATAACCAACAATATTTTAGAGAAAATACTGTAAAATCAATTATAAAGCATGACTACAATGTTTTAACTTGAATCACAGAAGAAAGATATCAAATCGGTTTGTTCATACTAGATATCTGATTATCTTTCCTAAGTATTTGAATGTACAACTTAAAGTACAAGTTGAATACAATTCTTACGTGTATGCCTGGATTTGGATGCATACATAACAAGTAGTTGTTGAATGTCTCAAGCTCTGATGTTGTCCTTAAAAACAAATACACATATTGATTAACTTTCACTGTAAATGTATCTAAAAATATTCTAAAAGGTCTGACATAAAGTTGTATTTAAGTGTACAGAACAACTTTCGNGTTGTGGAATGTCTCAAGCTCTGATGTTGTCCTTAAAAACAAATACATATATTGATAAACTTTCACTGTAAATGTATCTAAAAATATTATAAAATGTCTGCCATAGACTGTATTTGAGTGTACCGAACGAATTTCGAGGCTGGTTGGTTCTCTTATCAACTGAAAGCAGTATAAGCAAAAAGCAGAATGATGTGTGTATGTACTTTGATATATGCGAAACAAATAACACTTTATATGTATTTATTCCAAATCACCAATAAATAACTCT